>WNGS01158548.1:14641-31498 GCA_020271785.1 Procambarus virginalis
AGGATAGGGGCGGCAAGGCGCAGAGGCAACACCAATACTTAGGGCCCGATGGCCCAGAGCGGGTGCCCAAGGCGGAATTAGGGACTATCAACGTAGGAAGTCCCCAGCATGGGGGCTTGCATAGCTAGGAGACGCGCTCTGTCCTTCTGAGAAGCTGCGTCCAGCAATGCATTTGGCCGATGTTCTCCACTATGGGGCTATCCCATTTGGCCTGTTTACCGTCGTTTGGAATAGTTGGTCCAGGGTGTGAGAGTTGACAAGAGTGTCCCACCGACCAGCTCCTTCCACAAATTTGGGATCACGAATCCCGAATGGAGTTCCTTAGGTTTCTGGTAGTATTTCCTTCACTAATTCACTTGTAGCACTGGTCGAGGATAAGAATGCCGGCAATGCTAACTGTGTCGCCTTGCAAATACCTATACCCCCGAGTCTAAACTGGGAGCGTTGCTTGGTCCCACTGGTTCATCTTGCAGGGAGAGCTTTACACTTTCATAGTTATTGTCTTAGGAGTGAGTTCGTATTCCGTTAATTTTGGGCTGTCAAAGGGAAGGAGCACACCTGAGGAAATAGGTAAGTCTGGGCAAGGCCAGGGCACCTTGTAATGAAGGTACAAAGCATCGTGAGGCATCACAAGCCCCTATTCGCGCCTCCATGCCTCCTCAGGTCTTTAAGCTTTCTCATCGAGGACTACCTCAATGGGTTCGAGCCCAGAGGTGCCACCTAGCAGCACACTGTCGGTGGGAGCGATCACTGGGGGCTCCTGGCAATAAGATTCGTACTTGCATTTATGATTGTTTGGCTGGATGAGATGATTTCACACTTTGATGGATTTATTGTAAGGCCTAACTCCTCTCCTAGATTTCACTAGCTGAATGATCTTCTAGCAGGGATTCCTGTGTCCCGTCCAGGGTGCCATCGTCCAGTGAACACACATGTTGAATCGCTGGACAACCTACATGTGACCTCCTTAGCTGCCATGCAGAAAAGAAAAGGGCAAGTGGGTCTCCCTGCTGAGACACCTTCTAACGGACAACAACTTCATGTTCCCCCAAACAACAGTGCCGATTCCCTACTGTACCCTGCTGAAACGAAGGAGGAAGTAGACAAGGAAAGCTGGTTCGAACTGCTTCCAGTATCACATCCCTTTTACTTGGTTGAAGGCATTTTTAAACGTCTAATTTAATTAATGCCTTATTATTGCTGGGAGGTCGCTTGAATATAGGCTCGTGCTGCAGACTGAGCTGCTGCTTCACGGCCATGGGGGACACCAAAGCTTAGGTGATGGGGTCGAAACATCGTTTTTGTTTTTCAAAAACAAAGTTTGGTCGAAAGCTGATTTTTCTGACGAGTTTCTGCTCTAGCAACAGGCGCCGAAGTGTGTTGCCCACGGCAATGGGTCTGACTCCACCATCCTTTTCTTAAGGGCACAAAGGGATTGCTCCGAAGAAGACGGTTTATTTGTGTCTGGGATCAACCCGGATAGACAGTCGTTGACAAACTTCTGATCTCTGACAGCAGTGTCTCGGAACTTCGCCGAGAACTGGGTTTGTCATCATCCTTGAGGCACCAATTTCTCACTCTTATATACTACTGGCCGCAGTACTGGTCGTGCCATCAGGTTTTATTGAGAATTAATCAATATTTATGAAATTAATGAGAGTCTTCGGAACATCAAAACATTGTTATTATGGCATCAATGAAGGTCAACTGAGGTGTTATGATCACCAGCACCGGGGGGCCTCCCCCCCCCCACCTGCCACAGCTGTTGCAGAGCCTTCATGTTGCACAGAACGTTGCAAACCACATCTACAGATACTACACAACATCTACAGATACAACACAACATCTACAGATACTACACAACATCTACAGATACAACACAACATCTACAGATGCTACACAACATCTACAGATACAACACAACATCTACAGATACAACACAACATCTACAGATACAACACAACACTACAGATGCAACACAACACCTACAGATACAACACAACACCTACAGATACAACACAACACCTACAGATACAACACAACACCTACAGATACAACACAACATCTGCAGATGCAACACAACACCTACAGATGCAACACAACACCTACAGATACAACACAACACCTACAGATACAACACAACATCTACAGATGCAACACAACATCTACAGATACAACACAACACCTACAGATACAACACAACATCTACAGATGCAACACAACACCTACAGATACAACACAACATCTACAGATGCAACACAACACCTACAGATACAACACAACACCTACAGATGCAACACAACATCTACAGATGCAACACAACATCTACAGATACAACACAACATCTACAGATACAACACAACATCTACAGATACAACACAACATCTACAGATACAACACAACATCTACAGATGCAACAGAACACCTACAGATGCAACACAACATTTGCAGATACAACACAACATCTACAGATGCAACACAACATCTACAGATGCAACACAACATTTACAGATACAACACAACATCTACAGATACAACACAACATCTACAGATACAACACAACATCTACAGATACAACACAACACCTACAGATGCAACACAACATCTACAGATGCAACACAACACCTACAGATACAACACAACATCTACAGATACAACACAACATCTACAGATACAACACAACACCTACAGATGCAACACAACATCTACAGATACAACACAACATCTACAGATGCAACACAACACCTACAGATGCAACACAACATCTACAGATGCAACACAACATCTACAGATGCAACACAACATCTACAGATGCAACACAATATCTACAGATGCAACACAACATCTACAGATGCAACACAACATCTACAGATGCAACACAACACCTACATAACATTGAAACAGATGGAGTCAACCATATAATCAACACCATATCTCTTAGTCTTAACACAAATGGTGGTAATATTTCACAGTTGTGTATTGTACAAAATGCCGTGGAAACATTCTTAGTCTTATCTAAGTGATAAAAACTAATTATGGTTTAAACGCCATGAAATTATAATTCCCAATGTACACAGCGAATGTTGTCAACACAATTAGAGTTTAATTAGAGCAGCTGGGGACGCCTGTTGAAAACATGTAATAATATATACAAATAACTGCTATTTTGGAGGAAATGATTCTGGAAAATGTATTAATTAACATATCATATATGTAACTCCACCCCTGTGTGTGTACTCACCTAGTTGTGCATTCTATATCGGCTACGACTCTTTCGTGTCGCGTCTTAACTATCACTCAACTGGTGCCCAGATCCCTAAGCCGGTTGGGCATTCTGTTTGTAATATAGAACATTGCCCAACCACTTCGACTGGACGGTAGAGCGATGGTCTTGCTTCATACACGTCTGTGTTCAATCCCCGACCGTCCAAGTGGTTGGGCACCATTCCTTCCCACCGTCCCATCCCAAATCCTTATCCTGACCCCTTCCAAGGGCTATATATTCGTAATGGCTTGGCGCTTTCCCCTGTGAGTTCCATTTCCTTTCACTGCCGTTTCTGCGGCACAGTTGGGCAGCAAATTTGCAGCTATGTAACTGTTTCCGATCACCACTGCTAATGAACAGTCTCTCCTCTGCACTATAAATTCTTCTGGTAAATTTGCATGGCGTAATCATGTCTCCCCCTACACGTCTTTTCAGTGAGTGTGTGTGTGTAATTACCTAAGTGTAGTTACAGGATGAGAGCTACGCTAGTGGTGTCCCGTCTTCCGAGTACTCTTTGTCGTATAACACTTCGAAACTACTGACGGTCTTGGCCTCCGCCACCTTCTCACTTAACTTGTTCCAACCGTCTACCACTCTGTTTGCAAAGGAGAATTTTCTAATATTATTTTCGGCACCTTTGTTTCCCTAGCTGAATGAATGTCCTCTTATTCTTGAAGTTGCACGTTTCAAGAATTCCTCTTTGTCAATTTTGTCGATTACTGTTAGTATTTTGTACGTAGAGATCATATCGCCTATTTTTCCTCTGTCTCTTTCCACATAATTTCTTGGTCGTGTGTGGCCCAAGTTTTCCTGTTCGTCATTCCATAACATGGAATATATTCACATTGAATTCCATTTGCCACGTGTTGCTCCATACACTTATTTTGTCCAGGTCACCTTGAAGGAATTTGACAAATCATCTAAGTTTCTAATCTTCTCTAGTATCTTAGCATCATCAGGAAGCATGTTCATGTAAATCTGTACTTGTTGTGGGAGTTTGTTTGTATAGAGATGAACATTACTGGTACAAGAACTGAATCCTTTGGTACTCCGCTAGTACCACTCTCCTAATCTGATACATTCCTTCTGATTACCGCTCTCATCTTTCTGCCAGTTAAACAATTGTTCAGACATGTTGCCAGTCTACCTGTCACTCCTCCAGCATGTTCCAGTTTCTAAAACAACCTCTTGTGTGGGACTCTGTCACAAGTGTTATTTTAGGCCCAGACAGACAGTCATCTCAACCATCTCTTTCCTGTAGAATCACTGTGATTCTATCATAAAAGCTATCATAAAAGGTTCTATCATAAGAAATTTGATTTGTTACACAGGATCTTCATGTTCGAAAACCATAGTCCTAGCGATTTTATCCTCTTGGTGTTAACACTTGTTCTTGTGTTTTGTTTAACACGCTGGAAGGCGTATAAGTTTAGACGGGACCTTTTTGCTTCAGTTTTTGCAAATTGGAACTGTTTGAATTCTGCCATATATCTGCTAAGATTCCTGTACACAATGATGTCTGAAATATAAATTTCAGTGGAATGCTCAGCTCAGTTGCACATTCTCTCAGCACCCAAGGTGAAACTCCATCTGATCCAACTATTGTATTGCTTCCTCGCCCCTTCAGTAATTTTTCACTTCGCCTTGAGACATCTTTATTTACTCTATGGAGTTCTCTGGAGTACTGTGTCTGGTGGTCTGAAATCCTCATTTTACACAAATACACTTTGGAACTGTTCATTTAGTGTTTCACACATTTCCTTTTCATTCTCTGCGAATCTGTTCCCCCATTTTCAGTCTCTGGATTTGATTATTTCATGCAGCTTACTTTAATAATTTTACAGAAAAGCTCTTTTTTTGTGTAAATTTGTCTGCTGCCTTTCTCAAAGTTTCTTTCTACCTCTTTCGTCACTATTGTGTGTTTGTTTCTTGCTTGTTTGTACTACAGGTATGTTTGAAGGTTTGGACTCTCAATATATCGTACCCATTATCTTGTCTTTTCTCCTCTGCCGCTCGCAATGTCTGTTGAACCAATCTTGTTTTGCAATAAAGCAATCCCAGAGGAAAGAGGGAGGGGGGGGGGAATTCTGTTGATTGGACTCCATAAATTCCAAGGTGACCTTTTCTGTAGATCAGACTCCATAAATTCCACGGGACGTTTTCTGTTGATTAGACTCGATAAATTCTTCCAGAGCCACAGGTGGTCATTAACTCTCTGTAGGAGAGACAGACTTGTCTTCACACTGATGGGATAATGTCTTCAACTTCACTTGATAAGACTTCGGGGGGGGGTGTTAACATCTGTGGGCGTTGGGATCTGTGGGTGTTGGGATCTGAGGGTGTTGGGATCTGAGGGTGTTGGGATCTGTGTGTTGGGATCTGAGGTGTGTTGGATCTTGGGTGTTGGGATCTGTGGGTGTTGGGATCTGTGGGTGTTGGGATCTGTGGGTGTTGGGATCTGTGGGTGTTGGATCTGTGGGTGTTGGGATCTGTGGTGTTGGGATCTGTGGGTGTTGGGATCTGAGGGTGTTGGGATCTGTGGGGTGTTGGGATCTGTGGGTGTTGGGATCTGTGGGTGTTGGGATCTGTGGGTGTTGGGATCTGTGGGTGTTGGGATCTGTGGGTTTGGGATCTGTGGGTGTTGGGGTCTGAGGGTGTTGGGATCTGAGGGTGTTGAATCTGTGGTGTTTGGTATCTGTGGGTGTTGGGATCTAGGGTGTTGGGATCTGTGGGTGTTGGGATCTGTGGTGTTGGGATCTGTGGTGTTTGGTCTGGGGTGTTGGAATCTGTGGGTGTTGGAATCTGTGGTGTTGGGTCTGTGGGTGTTGGAATCTGTGGGTGTTGGGATCTGTGGGTGTTGGGATCTGTGGGTGTTGGGATCTGTGGGTGTTGGGATCTGTGGGTGTTGGAATCTGTGGGTGTTGGGATCTGTGGGTGTTGGGATCTGTGGGTGTTGGGATCTGTGGGTGTTGGGATCTGTGGGCTGGTAGGGATCTGTGGGCTGGTAGGGATCTGTGGGCTGGTTGGGATCTGTGGGTGGTAGGATCTGTGGGCTGGTTGGGATCTGTGGGTGGTAGGGATCTGTGGGCTGGTAGGGATCTGTGGGCTGGTTGGGATCTGTGGGCTGGTTGGGAAAGGGGAAGTGAGTACCGAGCAATACCCAAGACGGGACAGCACCAGTGATGTAAATATTATTACCATTGCTGTGAGGTCTCTAGATGTGACCGTTCTCATATTCCATCCTATCATTGTCCTGGCCACCGCCGCTATATTTGCTCGCTTATGTTCACTAAATGTCAGGTCGTAAGACATCATAATTCCAGATCCATTACATGTTGCTTTCCTTCTATGTTGTATTCCGAACCCTGTTCTGTAGGTCTAATTGTGTCCTGTACCCTGTAATTTGTTTAAGTTCCTCGTTTCCGCAATACCTTAGAACCTGGAACTTGTCACCGTTAAACATCATGTTTTTTCAGTTGCCCAATCGAAGATTTTGTTAATATCTGGCTGCAGTTTTTCAGTGTCTTATACAGAGGAAATTTTCATGTTGATTTCTGTATCATCAGCAAAGGAGGACACGAAGCTGTGACTAGTATTTTAAACTGAATCCGAGATAAGAATGAGAAATAGCAGTACTGCCTGGACTGTGTCCTGGGGTACAGAGCTTTTCACTGCACTTGGGCTTGATCTTATTTGACTGACCGTCACTCTCTGAATTTTGTTTGTCAGAAAGTTGAGAATCCAACGCCCAACTTTACCAGTTATTCTTATTGAATTCATTTTATGGGCTATCACTCCATGGTCACATTCGTCCAATGCCTTTGCAGAGTCTGAATATACAACATCTGCATTTGTCTTTTATTCAAATGCTTCGATGATTTAGTCTTAGTGGTTGAGTAACTGTGACAGACAGGATCTTCCCGCTCTAAATCCTGGGTTGTGTAGCTCAATATTTTCCATAATACTATAAATTTGATTCCTAGTCACTCTTTCAAAAACTTTTATGTGTGATGTTAGTGCAAATGGGTCTATAATTTTTTGCAAAGTTTACTTACTCCCCCCCCCTCCCCCTTGTGCAGCGGAGCTATATCTGCAGACTAAAGTGCTGCTGGTACCTCCCTGTATCAGGCTTTTCTCCATATTACGTGAGTGCTCTCGCTACTGGTACTTACATTTCTTTATGAATATTGTATTCCATGAGTCAGTCCAGGAGCTGAGTGAATGGGCATATGTCAATTTCTCTTTCAAAGTCTTCCGAGTTCGTGTTATATCCGTTATATTATCTGCAGCTTGACTGTTATTCATAAAGAAGCTGTCTAGACTCACAGAATAGCGTGATGCATCATATAAACACATCCACAAGGGCCGTGACGATGGTTCGAACCTGCGTCCGAGGGGATCCCAGACGCGCCTTAATCGACTGAGCTACGACATGGTATATGAATTGCAACCGACAAATCAATTTGACCTTGCACGGATCCTGCAGCCTCTCCGAGACACAAACCAGGTTTTTTACACAATTCCCCCCATGCACCCCGAGCTCTGTCAATAAGTGCTGTTCTACCTTTTGCCCTTACTTCATTACACACAGACATCACAAAAACCTGGTTGGTATCTCGGAGAAGCTGCAGGATCCGTAGTAGGTCAAGTGGAGTTCCCGGTTGCAGTTCTATACCATGTCGTAGCTCAGTCGATTAAAGCGCCTCGGGGATCCTCTGGGACGTAGGTTCGAATCCTCGTCACGGCCTTTGTGGATTTGTTCATTAAGCTGTCTGGGGTCATCAACTTTCATGTTGTCTATTGGTGTGCTATTAAACATAGCCTCATACTGGCTTCTTAGAATGTCACTAATTTCTTTGTCGTCCTCTGTGTACGTACCTTCAGTTGTAATTAACGGTCCAATACTGGTCGAGGTTTTTATATTGATTTTAACTATGTGAAAATAATATTTGTATTTTTCTTTATCTCTTGTATAGTTTCTGTTCCAATTCCATTTCTTCAGCCTCGTATGATCGCTTCAACGTTTGTTCTATTTCTTCGATCTCCAAGTTTAGCTTATTTTCCTTGCTTGTGATAGTTGTGTCTGCCGAAGCATTTCCGTTATTTTTTCCTTCTCCTGTACAGTCGTCTGCGTTCTCTTTCTAGAGTGTTCCTCTTTCTGCCCTCCTCACCGGCACGTGCTTCAAGCAGACCTTGTAAGCTTCAGCTGTCAGTTGAGCTATTCCCTGTGTGGGAGTTTTGTCGCTTAAGACCGTCTCCCATGAATGGTTGAAGGTCTACATTTATTTTGTCCCAGTCGATCCTCTTATTGTTGAAATTGAATTGATTGAATATTCCTTCTCGCTTGTTGGGTCTCTTAGACCTACTATCGTTATTATGCTAGTTCGCACTTCAATGAGCTTATGGTCTGTGTATGAAGTATCTGAGATTGTTATGTCTCTGATTAGTTCATCATTGTTTGTGAAATAACAAGTCTGTGTGTTTCGTTCCTAGTTGGTTCTGTAATCTGTTGATTGAGCGAGAATTTGTCACAGAATCTCAAACATGCTCTGCCCTGTGGTTCAATATTTCCCGGGTCGTTCCATGCTAAGGATCTTTGTTTCCATTCTCCATCTTAGACTTGGTAATTGAAGTCTCCAGGGAAGATAATATCTGGCGGGGAGTATCCTACATTATCAAGGATGTTCTCATTTTGTACATCTGCTCTGTGAATTCCTCAACCGTTGTATTTGGCGATTTATATATATTGAATAATAATTTTTTCTACCTTAATTCCAAGTACCTCTACCACCTCACNATATATATATATATATATCCGGTGTTAGTATAGTGCACTGAGAGCACTATATTATATCTCATAGTGCGCTGAGCACTATATCACGTCTCATAGTGCGCTGAGAGCCCTATATCATGTCTCATAGTTCCCTGAGAGCACTATATCATGTCTCATAGTGCCCTGAGACAACTATATCATGTCTCATAGTGCCCTGAGAGCACTATATCATGTCTCATAGTGTGCTGACAGCACTATATCACGTCTCATAGTGCCCTGAGAGCAATATTAGATGTCTCATAGTGCCCTGAGAGCACTATATCATGTCTCATAGTGCCCTGAGAGCCCTATATCATGTCTCATAGTGCCCTGAGAGCCCTATATCATGTCTCATAGTGCCCTGAGAGCCCTGTAACATGTCTCATAGAGCCCTGAGAGCACTATATCGTCTCATAGTGCCCTGAGATTACTATATCATGTCTCATCGCGGCTATCCTGCACTAGGTACGTCTGGGTACCTGTCAACAATATGGGATAAGTGGGCTTGTAGTTAATTTTTTATATGTAATATGGGATCGGTTATGTAAATACAGTAAGTGCCTTAGGCTTTTGTGCCTCGTGTCAGAAGCCCTTCACATAGTGGCGGGAAGGACAAAGGAGCAGTAAGTGTAGTGAGTGATCTTGTTAACAGTTCTTGCTGAAGATTTTACCACGAGATATTTACAATAGTTGATTTATAATAGATTAATTTATAGATTAGTATATTAGTATTAATATATTAGTCAATAGATGAATTAGTATATTAGTATTTATAATAGTTGTTTACATTTTGAACGTAATAAATTATATTTCTTGTATATTATAATTTCGTATCTGAATATTTTCACTTGGTTGTATATGTTATATTTTGACCAGCTTATAATTGACAAGAAATATACTGACCTGTGACTTTGGCTGTATTGATAGAGTTCTAATTAGTATTAGTTTTAATTAACATTATTGTTATCAGTACGGTGGTTGGTGTATTAGTACGGTGGTTGGTGTTATCAGTACGGTGGTTGGTGTTATTAGTACGGTGGTTGGTGTTATCAGTATGGTGGTTGGTGTTATTAGTATGGTGGTTGGTGTTATTAGTACGGTGGTAGTGTTATCAGTACGGTGGTTGGTGTTATTAGTACGGTGGTTGGTGTTATCAGTACGGTGGTTGGTGTTATTAGTACGGTGGTTGGTGTTATTAGTATGGTGGTTGGTGTTATCAGTACGGTGGTTGGTGTTATCAGTACGGTGGATGGTGTTATCAGTACGGTGGTTGGTGTTATCAGTACGGTGGATGGTGTTATCAGTACGGTGGGATGGTGTTATCAGTACGGTGGGATGGTGTTATCAGTACGGTGGTTGGTGTTATCAGTACGGTGGCTGGTGTTATCAGTTCGATGGTTGGTGTTATCAGTACGGTGGTTGGTGTTATCATTACTTCTGTGATAACTGGACTTGTCCTGAGACAGACAGACGGACAGACGAAACTAGTTACTGTCTAACAATACCGTAGACGACGCACATTGAGCGAGAATGCAATATTGACGGAAATTTCGTCTTGGTGATCGTGGTGTTCGGGGCTTGGGTGCGCTGGCCGCTCTCACCAGCTGTCACTAATGATATCCGGTATGATATCAGGTATTATGATATAATTTATGATATTATGATATATATTAAGGCAGCTGACAGTGTGTACCCACAGGGTGGGAGCTTGGTGATGTGAGTATCCACAGGGGACAGCTTGGTGATGTGAGTATCCACAGGTACAGCTTGGTGATGTGAGTATCCACAGGGGACAGCTTGGTGATGTGAGTACCACAGGGGACAGCTTGGTGATGTGAGTATCCACAGGGGACAGCATGGTGATGTGAGTATCCACAGGGGACAGCTTGGTGATGTAAGTATCCACAGGGGACAGCTTGGTGATGTGAGTATCCACAGGGACAGCTTGGTGATGTGAGTATCCACAGGGGACAGCATGGTGATGTGAGTACCCACAGGGGACAGCTTGGTGATGTGAGTATCCACAGGGGACAGCTTGGTGATGTGAGTACCCACAGGGGACAGCTTGGTGATGTGAGTATCCACAGGGGACAGCATGGTGATGTGAGTATCCACAGGGGACAGCTTGGTGATGTAAGTATCCACAGGGGACAGCTTGGTGATGTGAGTATCCACAGGGGACAGCTTGGTGATGTGAGTATCCACAGGGGACAGCATGGTGATGTGAGTACCCACAGGGGACAGCTTGGTGATGTGAGTATCCACAGGGGACAGCTTGGTGATGTGAGTATCCACAGGGGACAGCTTGGTGATGTGAGTATCCACAGGGGACAGCTTGGTGATGTGAGTATCCACAGGGGACAGCTTGGTGATGTGAGTATCCACAGGGGACAGCTTGGTGATGTGAGTATCCACAGGTACAGCTTGGTGATGTAAGTATCCACAAGGGGACAGCTTGGTGATGTGAGTATCCACAGGGGACAGCTTGGTGATATGAGAATCCACAGGGGTAAAATAAATGCAGGTACATAAAAATGTGTACCTGCAGGTATGTCGACGACATTTTTATGCAGGTACCTGATGTCAGACGTCTGCAGCAGCTGAAGGAAGCATTCGAGCTCAATTCTGGATTAAGTTTCACTTACGAGATGAAGAATGATGGAAGCTGCTCTTTCTAGATGTAACAGTTACGGAAAGGAACGGAGGCTTCCAACACTGCAGTCTACACTAAGGAAACATAGGAATGTGCCTCAATGCCAATAGTGACTGCCCAGACTGGTACAAGAGGAGTGTTGTCAACCCTTACGTCAACCAGGCTCTCAGCCACAGCTCAGGATGGAAGCAAGTCGATGAAGAAGTCTGTAGGGTAAGGCAGGGCCTAGTCAACAATGGCTTCTCTAACGGTTATGTTGAAGACGCCATAAAATGAAAGATTAAACGCCATGCAACCTCTGAAGAGTCAACTAACACAACACTTGTACCCCTTTTAAACTATTTATATAGTATATATATATATATATATATATATATATATATATATATATATATATATATATGTGTGTGTGTGTGTGTGTGTGTGTGTGTGTGTGTGTGTGTGTGTGTGTGTGTGTGTGTGTGTGTGTTGTATGATACACACGACGTTCTTTCTTGCCGGGAACATGTTGAGGTGAGACATGGTGAGAGGGAATGTATACTGGGGTAGTGGCGAGGTGGAAGCTGGGGCTAGGGGCTAGGTGCGTCAATCCCAGGAGCTCAGGAGCTGGCCAATGGGCGGGGATTGTTTTGGCTTCACGTCGTCTTCCATTGGATGGGATCAAGACCTCAGTGTTGGTAGTGAGGCAAAGTCGTAGCTGTTTTGGTTTATCTTAGATTTTTTCCTTCTCCTGCCCTTAGTTGCAGAATCAAGTATCTCTGTGTGTTCCTCGAGCCCTTATCTAGTGTCACCTCGTGATTAGTGTGTGTATGATTTCTTAGAGCTCCTGCTTGTTGGAGACAAGTCATCGTGTGATGAATCACTCTTATATCAGTAGGGGCGCTCCGAGGACGTCCACACACCTGTCCATGGTTTTTGGTGTGGTGTAGACGTCAGTGGTGACGGTGACGTCTCTGGTCTTGACGTGTACGTCCAGGGAAGGGAGTACACCGTCGAAACCAAGTTCATGTGTCAACTGGAGTACCGAGGACTCGGTAAGCCACACTTAATCTTTTCCAGCTTTTGACGGTCCCGGACGCGGATGAGAATGTCATCAATATAGCAGCAATAATTATGGAGTTTAGGCATAGTTTTGAAGATCTTCTCTTCCAGGGAGCCGATATAGACATTAACAAACTGGACACCTAATGGGGAGCCCATTGTTCTTCTCCTTCTTCTTGAGAGTAGGTGCAGTTTGCATGAAGCGTTTACCCTCCTGATGCCTGCACCAGGACAGATGGTGGAAGACGCATGACGGTGAGGAGGATAAGACTGTCAAAAGTGCTAGTTGCGCCGTGCCGTAGATGGAGGAGCAGCGACTAAAACAGAGGTGGATGGTAGAGGGAAACTTGTCGCACCGTAGGGCGGGACGTCGAGTTCATGACGTCAGCTGATCCATGTTGTATGCAAGACTTCTACTAATATTTCTCTGGGAACTTGTATATTGGAAAGCGCAAGCAGTACACTTCCCAAATCATCCACGTGTCAAAGGACACCCGGCCATCAGGCGAGGCCGTCGGCTGAGGCATCCTATCCGGCACCTCATAAACAAACTCCTTCACCCGCGGCACCCAGATAGTGGAAGAGCACCACGGGATCGGAAGCACCCGGGCATCCAGATAAGGGCCCAACACAGGACCCTCACAGGTCACGACCCGGCAGCCGGGACAAGGTTCCCCCAGACCGGAGCAACGAAGGAGGGGGAACTGCTGGGACGCAAGCGCGGTAATGTCCCCGCCACTGGGCACTGGAGCCGAGGACCCCCGGGGCATATCTTTCTTCAGCACCACGATGAGTTCCCGATCATCAGGGGGGGGCAACCCCCCCCCCCCCCCAGGGGGGGGGGGGCGGGTTGGAGGGCACAGGAAGGGCACAGGAAGCAACTCGGAGTCCTGCACAACCCCGTCATCTACGTCGGGGGACGCTAACCCTTGGAGACAGGCCGCACCACACCACTCCCACCAGGCCCCACCGCAGGCACGACCTCCATCTTCACACCCACACGGTCCACACAAGAGCCCATTGTTACTCCGTCGATGTGTGTACATGTCTCCACAAGGGAGGAAGGGGGAGGGAAGGGGAAGGGACATCTTTGGGCACGTCTCCTAAAGGCTTCTAAGAGCAGCTTCTGGGATATCCCACTTTGGTGTCGAATGATCTCGGTAAACTTTGTCCATTCTTAGCTTGTTGACTGTAGCGTCTACGGCGACATTGGTGACTAAGGATTGAGCGTCAAGTGAGGCTATTAATCCCTCAGGTGTGTTGGCCTCAGGTCAGTGAGTGTTGGTGTCGGTCACAAGGGTATTGAG
Source organism: Procambarus virginalis (assembly GCA_020271785.1). Classification (NCBI taxonomy): domain Eukaryota; kingdom Metazoa; phylum Arthropoda; class Malacostraca; order Decapoda; family Cambaridae; genus Procambarus; species Procambarus virginalis. Next base: position 28,720 of record WNGS01158548.1, read on the forward strand.
TCGCTTGGCCAGGTTGTTGTTGTTGGTGTGGGGAGTAATACTTGCTCTCAGGTTGTTCCCTTGTTTGTGAGTCTATACATTACCACAGACGTATGCCAGGTGGTAATCATCTTGGAGGTTAAGCAGGTGCTTACCTCCTTGTGTTGAGCTGACTGTGTCAACTATGCTCTTGAGTTTCCTTTTACTCTCTTCGATTAGGCTGCGGGAGATTTTCTGGAACTTGGTCTCATCTTGAGAAATGTGATTCAGTTTAGCAGCGTATTCTTGGGTAGAGATGAGAACTAATGCGGCGATCTTTTCAGCTCTGTGTATGGTAATATCCTCCATGGACCTGACGTGTCTTGATGCTTCTTTATGATCATGATTAAGGATATTGATTGATTGATGAAGATTAAGCCACCCAAAAGGTGCCACGGGCATGAATAGCCCGTAAGTGGTGGCCCTTTTGAGCCATTACCAGTATCAAGAGCTGATACCTGGAGATCTGTGGAGGTGTGACTGCACCTGCGATATTGATTTCCAAAATTCCTCTTTCTTTACTCACCTGTGCTAGAAAGTCTCCTTGCAAGGACGCAGCTGCACTGACCTTTATGTCGTCCAATTAAATGTTGATTTAAAACTGCTTCTGATAAGGTTTCAGGGAAGACTTATAGTGGCAGGTTAGTGCAAAGTTGTGGAGTTGTCTTTGTTTCGATGTGGACTGTTAGTTGGTGAGGCTGACGTAGCCATTGTTTGGTCGTGGAATTTTACGGTTGCACTTGTTAAAACTTGTTAACGTCCTCAAGGTTCTCCTATCGGACTCCTATCGGACTCTACATTATGTCTAGAACTAAGCACGGACAACTTCTCGTCTATATCTGTCCAGAGAGCGTCAGATACATCACAGCTTCTCCAACCGTCAGCTCTCCATCAAACTTTGATGTGGTCGACACTATAAAGGTTTGTGATGGTGGCAGAAGATCCATTAAAGGGGGGACAATGGTGCCAACCACAACCCCGCCAATCACTCTGTCAAATGTAATGAAACTATAGCGAGCATCTGACCTTATCCTTGGGTAAGACACTCAGACAAACTGACATCCTATTCTCTACATATAGATTTATGTTCCAAGGAATGCTCTAGTGTGTATATGTTCCAGGGTTGCTCTAGTATTTATGTTCCTAGGTTACTCTAGTATGTATATGTTCCAAGATTTCTCTAGTGTATATATGTTCCAGGGTAACTCTAGTATTTGAATGCTCCATGGTTGCTCTAGTATGTATATGTTCCAAGGTTGGTCTAGAGTTTGGTATTTATACATTTCAATGCTGCTCCTCAATATAAGCTATATCGTCCGGAATATACCTCGAGTATATTGAGTATATCAGTCTAGAAGATTTACCTTCTAAAGACCGGCCTGGGGGCCAGACCTGTCATCTGATAACTTGGTCTAACAGGCTGTTGGTAATACAATAAACTGCCGTGAGAGTGAGCAGTGAGTACAGTGAGGAACAGGAACTGGAAAACAAAGTGTGTAAAGTCTAGGGACATTGTGCGTCGTGTTTGACTACCTGGCCCCAGGCTGGAGCAGAGTGGTGAGGGGCGAGGTGTGAGCTGGACCTGCTGGTGTAGTGTGAGAGGGGAGTCATCACCTCACTACACGTCACGTTACACTTCACACTCAGTGAGTTGGTTCTTGGTTCTTGATCGTAGACAGGTTACGTGTTGGAGGCGGAATGAGTTTCCATCCTGGGTATCCACTAATTACCAGTTAACAAGGGATTGGTGTGATTACAGTGGAAAGTTTTAATTCGATTAAGAGGTCCAGGCTCTGATCGTAAGGGGGGGGGTGGAACAGGGAGGTGCTGGCGTGTTTGAGCGATAACGTTTGGTTAGTGACTGGTAGATTTCTCAAGTCTTAGGAGAGCCACACAGAGGTGTGGCTAAGTTAGAGTTTACTAGTAGACTAAGTTATAAATCTATTGGAGGAGTTTATTTGTAAATTAAGTTGTTAGTCCAGTGAATGATTTTGAACCGTAAGAATTGGTACGTGTAACAATTTACCAAAATTTACTTAACGTCCACTAAGTAGTCTAATAGCCTCGACGGGACATGCAGCCGCCAGCTTGTCAACGGTCTCCTAACCCCTTTTTCTTGATCATTTTCACCAATTGCATTTCGAACTCTAATAACGTCATGGGATTTATGGTTTTGGCGGGTAGGCGGTTCCTTAGGGTTATAACCCTGTGGGTGAAAAAGCATTTCCTGGTTTGTTTACCATTGTCACTTGTTGAGCGTGAAGCTGTTGCTCCTGCAGCTGATACTTGTCACCTTTTAACAAAGCTATTTGGAATAATATCTCCATTTTGTTCAGAATTTTATAAGTATGCGAGTCATACTGTCATGTCTATCACGTCTGTCACGTCTGTCATGTCTGTCATGTCTGTCATGTTTGTCACGTCTGTGAGCACATGTTGTTAGAGCCGCCTCCTCTATGATGGTGACCTGGTGATGAGTCCAGAGCTAGACCTGGTGATGAGTCCAGAGCTAGACCTGGTGATGAGTCCAGAGCTAGACCTGGTGATGAGTCCAGAGCTAGACCTGGTGATGAGTCCAGAGCTAGACCTGGTGATGAGTCCAGAGCTAGACCTGGTGATGAGTCCAGAGCTAGACCTGGTGATGAGTCCAGAGCTAGAGACCTGGTGATGAGTCCAGAGCTAGAGACCTGTGTGAGTCTTCCTTTGTAGTTAGTAGTGTAGTTTGTGGGTGTTAGTCAGCTGTCACGGGCTGCTTCCTGGG
>WNGS01158548.1:32498-46804 GCA_020271785.1 Procambarus virginalis
ACACATCCGGCTACTTGACAGTGAGGGGGGACACACTCCACACATCCGGCTACTTGATAGTGAGGGGGGGACACACTCCACACATCCGGCTACTTGATAGTGAGGTGGACACACCCCACACATCCGGTTACTTGACAGTGAGGGGACACACCCCACACATCCGGCTACTTGATAGTGAGGGGGACACACTCCACACATCCGGCTACTTGATAGTGAGGGGGACACACCCCACACATCCGGCTACTTGATAGTGAGGGGGGACACACTCCACACATCCGGCTACTTGATAGTGAGGGGGACACACCCAACATCCGGCTACTTGATAGTGAGGGGGGACACATCAACACATCCGGCTACTTGATAGTGAGGGGGGACAAACCCCACACATCGGCTACTTGATAGTGAGGGGACACACTCCACACATCAGGTACTTGATAGTGAGGGGGGACACACCCCACACATCCGGCTACTTGATAGTGAGGGGGGACACACCCCACACATCCGGCTACTTGATAGTGAGGGGGACACACTCCACACATCCGGTACTTGATAGTGAGGGGACACACTCCACACATCCGGCTACTGATAGTGAGGGGGACACACTCCACACATCCAGCTACTTGATAGTGAGGGGACACACCCCACACATCCGGCTACTTGATAGTGAGGGACACACTCCACACATCCGGCTACTTGATAGTGAGGGGACCACTCCACACATCAGGCTACTTGATAGAGAGGGGGGACACACTCCACACATCCGGCTACTTGATAGTGAGGGGACACACTCCACACATCCGGCTACTTGATAGTGAGGGGGGACACACTCCACACATCCGGCTACTTGATAGTGAGGGGACACACTCCACACATCCGGCTACTTGATAGTGAGGGGGACACACTCCACACATCCAGCTACTTGATAGTGAGGGGACACACTCCACCACATCGGCTACTTGATAGTGAGGGGGACACACTCCACACATCCGGCTACTTGATAGTGAGGGGACACACTCCACACATCCGGTTACTTGATAGTGAGGGGACACACCCCACACATCCGGCTACTTGATAGTGAGGGGGACACACCCCACACATCCGGCTACTTGATAGTGAGGGGACACACCCCACCATCCGGCTACTTGATAGTGAGGGGGGACACACTCCACACATCCGGCTACTTGATAGTGAGGGGACACACTCCACACATCCGGCTACTTGATAGTGAGAAGGACACACCCCACACATCCGGCACTTGACAGTGAGGGGGACACACCCACACATCCGGTACTTGATAGTGAGGGGGACACACTCCACACATCCGGCTACTTGATAGTGGGGGGGACACACCCCACACATCCGGCCACTTGACAGTGAGGGGACACACCCACACATCCGCCACTTGATAGTGAGGGGGACACACCCCGCATATCCGGCTACTTGAAGACGTCCGGACCTTATCTCTCAGTCAACCGATATTTTATATATATATATAGAGAGTATATAGATATATATAATAGATATATATATATATATTATACTTATATATATATAATTAGTATATAGATAACATATATATATATATATAATATATAGATATATATCATATATAATATATAATATAATATATATTATATCGGTGTTAGTATAGTGCCCTGAGAGCACTATTACATGTCTCTGCCCTGAGAGCACTATATATGTCTCATAGTGCCCTGAGAGCACTATAACATGTCTCATCGCGGCTGTCCTCCACTGGGCACCTCTAGATACCTGTCAACAATATGGGATAAGTGGGCTTGTAGTTAATTTTTTATATATAATATGGGATCGGTTATGTAAATACAGTAAGTGCCTTAGGCTTTTGTGCCTCGTGTCAGAAGCCCTTCACATAGTGGCGGGAAGGACCAAGGGGCAGTAAGTGTAGTGAGTGATCTTGTTAACAGTTCTTGCTGAGGATTTACCAAGAGATATTTACAATAGTTGATTTATAATACATAAATTTATAGATTAGTATATATATATTAATGTATTATTCAATAGACCAATTAGTTTATTAGTATTATATTAGTTTGTTTACATTTTGAACGTAATAAATTAATTTCTTGTATATTATAATTTCGTATCTGAATATTTTCACTTGGTTGTATATGTTATATTTGACCAGGTATAATTGACAAGAAAATATACTGACCTGTGACTTTGGCTGTATTGATAGAGTTCTAATTAGTATTAGTTTTAATAACATTATTTTATCAGTACGGTGGTTGGTGTTATTAGTACAGTGGTTGGTGTTATCAGTACGGTGGTTGGTGTTATCAGTACGGTGGTTGGTGTTATCAGTACGTTGGTTGGTGTTATCAGTACGGTGGTGGTGTATTAGCGGTGGTTGGTGTTATTAGTACAGTGGTTGGTGTTATTAGTATGGTGGTTGGTGTTATCAGTACGGTGGTTGGTGTTATCAGTATGGTGGTTGGTGTTATTAGTACGGTGGTTGGTGTTATTAGTACAGTGGTTGGGTATCAGTACGGTGGTTGGTGTTATTAGTATGGTGGTTGGTGTTATCAGTACGGTGGTTGTGTTATTAGTACGGTGGTTGGTGTTATCAGTATGGTGGTTGGTGTTATCAGTAAGGTGGTTGGTGTTATTAGTACGGTGGTTGGTGTTATTAGTACGGTGGTTGGTGTTATCAGTACGGTGGTTGGTGTTATTAGTACGGTGGTTGGTGTTATCAGTATGGTGGTTGGTGTTATTAGTACGGTGGATGGTGTTATCAGTATGGTGGTTGGTGTTATTAGTACGGTGGATGGTGTTATCAGTATGGTGGTTGGTGTTATCAGTACGGTGGTTGATGTTATCAGTACGGTGGATGGTGTTATCAGTACGGTGGTTGATGTTATCAGTACGGTGGATGGTGTTATCAGTACGGTGGGATGGTGTTATCAGTACGGTGGTTAGTGTTATCAGTACGGTGGTAGTGTTATCAGTACGGTGGATGGTGTGATCATTACTTCTGTGATAACTGGACTTGTTCTGAGACAGACGGACAGACGAAACTAGTTACCGTCTAACAATACCGTAGACGACGCACATTGAGCGAGAATGCAATATTGACGGAAATTTCGTCTTGGTGATCATGTGTTCGGGGCTTGGGTGCGCTGGCCGCTCTCACCAGCTGTCACTAATGATATCCGGTATGATAGAGGTATTATGATATAATTTATGATATTATGATATATATTAAGGCAGCTGACAGTGTGTACCCACAGGGTGGGAGCTTGGTGATGTGAGTATCCACAGGGGACAGCTTGGTGATGTGAGTATCCACAGGGGACAGCTTGGTGATGTGAGTATCCACAGGTACAGCTTGGTGATGTGAGTATCCACAGGGGACAGCTTGGTGATGTGAGTATCCACAGGGGACAGCTTGGTGATGTGAGTACCCACAGGTACAGCTTGGTGATGTGAGTATCCACAGGTACAGCTTGGTGATGTGAGTACCCACAAGGGACAGCTTGTGTGATGTAAGTATCCACAGGGGACAGCGTGGTGATGTGAGTATCCACAGGGGACAGCTTGTGATGTAAGTATCCACAGGGGACAGCTTGGTGATGTGAGTATCCACAGGGGACAGCTTGGTGATGTGAGTATCCCAGGGGACAGCTGGTGATGTGAGTATCCACAGGGGACAGCTTGGTGATATGAGAATCCACAGGGGTAAAATAAATGCAGGTACATAAAAATGTGTGTACCTGCAGGTATGTTGACGACATTTTTATGCAGGTACCTGATGTCAGACGTCTGCAGCAGCTGAAGGAAGCATTCGAGCTGAATTCTGGATTAAGTTTCACTACGAGATGAAGAATGATGGGAAGCTGCTCTTTCTAGATGTAACAGTTACGGAAAGGAACGGAGGCTTCCAACACTGCAGTCTACACTAAGGAAACATAGGAATGTGCCTCAATGCCAATAGTGACTGCCCAGACTGGTACAACAGGAGTGTTGTCAACCCTTACGTCAACCAGGCTCTCAGCCACAGCTCAGGATGGAAGCAAGTCGATGAAGAAGTCTGTAGGGTAAGGCAGGGCCTAGTCAACAATGGCTTCTCTAACGGTTATGTTGAAGACGCCATAAAATGAAAATTAACGCCATGCAACCTCTGAAGAGTCAACTAACACAACACTTGTACCCTTTTAAACTATTTATATAGTATATATATATATATATATATATATAATATATAATTTATATATATATATATACTGAAAACTCACACCCCAGAAGTGACTCGAACCCATACTCCCAGGAGCAACGCAACTGGTATGTACAGGGATGCCTTAAACCACTTGACCATCACGACCGGACATAAGGAAGTGATAGCCGAGGCTATATGAACCACTTCCCCGCCGGCACCTGGATGGTTATCTTGGGCATAGCATTTTATCAAATCACCTCATTTTTTGGGGCAACACGTGAGGAACACAAATGCAACAAGCCTGAATGGTCCCCAGGACTAGATACAACTGAAAACTCACACCCCAGAAGTGACTCGAACCCATACTCCCAGGAGCAACGCAACTGGTATGTACAGGGATGCCTTAAACCACTTGACCATCACGACCGGACATAAGGAAGTGATAGCCGAGGCTATATGAACCACTTCCCCGCCGGCACCTGGATGGTTATCTTGGGCATAGCATTTTATCAAATCACCTCATTTTTTGGGGCAACACGTGAGGAACACAAATGCAAACAAGCCTGAATGGTCCCCAGGACTAGATACAACTGAAAACTCACACCCCAGAAGTGACTCGAACCCATACTCCCAGGAGCAACGCAACTGGTATGTACAGGGATGCCTTAAACCACTTGACCATCACGACCGGACATAAGGAAGTGATAGCCGAGGCTATATGAACCACTTCCCCGCCGGCACCTGAATGGTTATCTTGGGCATAGCATTTTTATCAAATCACCTCATTTTTGGGGCAACACGTGAGGAACACAAATGCAAACAAGCCTGAATGGTCCCCAGGACTAGATACAACTGAAAACTCACACCCCAGAAGTGACTCGAACCCATACTCCCAGGAGCAACGCAACTGGTATGTACAGGGATGCCTTAAACCACTTGACCATCACGACCGGACATAAGGAAGTGATAGCCGAGGCTATATGAACCACTTCCCCGCCGGCACCTGAATGGTTATCTTGGGCATAGCATTTTATCAAATCACCTCATTTTTTGGGGCAACACGTGAGGAACACAAATGCAAACAAGCCTGAATGGTCCCCAGGACTAGATACAACTGAAAACTCACACCCCAGAAGTGACTCGAACCCATACTCCCAGGAGCAACGCAACTGGTATGTACAGGGATGCCTTAAACCACTTGACCATCACGACCGGACATAAGGAAGTGATAGCCGAGGCTATATGTGCATTTGTGTTCCTCACGTGTTGCCCCAAAAAATGAGGTGATTTGATAAAAATGCTATGCCCAAGATAACCATCCAGGTGCCGGCGGGGAAGTGGTTCATATAGCCTCGGCTATCACTTCCTTATGTCCGGTCGTGATGGTCAAGTGGTTTAAGGCATCCCTGTACATACCAGTTGCGTTGCTCCTGGGAGTATGGGTTCGAGTCACTTCTGGGGTGTGAGTTTTCAGTTGTATCTAGTCCTGGGGACCATTCAGGCTTGTTTGCATTTGTGTTCCTCACGTGTTGCCCCAAAAAATGAGGTGATTTGATAAAATGCTATGCCCAAGATAACCATCCAGGTGCCGGCGGGGAAGTGGTTCATATAGCCTCGGCTATCACTTCCTTATGTCCGGTCGTGATGGTCAAGTGGTTTAAGGCATCCCTGTACATACCAGTTGCGTTGCTCCTGGGAGTATGGGTTCGAGTCACTTCTGGGGTGTGAGTTTTCAGTTGTATCTAGTCCTGGGGACCATTCAGGCTTGTTTGCATATATATATATATATATATATATATATATATATATATATATATATATATATATATATATATATGTGTGTGTGTGTGTGTGTGTGTGTGTTGTATGATACACACGACGTTCTTTCTTGCCGGGAACATGTTGAGGTGAGACATGGTGAGAGGGAATGTATACTGGGGTAGTGGCGAGGTGGAAGCTGGGGCTAGGGGCTAGGTGCGTCAATCCCAGGAGCTCAGGAGCTGGCCAATGGGCGGGGATTGTTTTGGCTTCACGTCGTCTTCCATTGGATGGGATCAAGACCTCAGTGTTGGTAGTGAGGCAAAGTCGTAGCTGTTTTGGTTTATCTTAGATTTTTTCCTTCTCCTGCCCTTAGTTGCAGAATCAAGTATCTCTGTGTGTTCCTCGAGCCCTTATCTAGTGTCACCTCGTGATTAGTGTGTGTATGATTTCTTAGAGCTCCTGCTTGTTGGAGACAAGTCATCGTGTGATGAATCACTCTTATATCAGTAGGGGCGCTCCGAGGACGTCCACACACCTGTCCATGGTTTTTGGTGTGGTGTAGACGTCAGTGGTGACGGTGACGTCTCTGGTCTTGACGTGTACGTCCAGGGAAGGGAGTGCACCGTCGAAACCAAGTTCATGTGTCAACTGGAGTACCGAGGACTCGGTAAGCCACACTTAATCTTTTCCAGCTTTTGACGGTCCCGGACGCGGATGAGAATGTCATCAATATAGCAGCAATAATTATGGAGTTTAGGCATAGTTTTGAAGATCTTCTCTTCCAGGGAGCCGATATAGGCATTAACAAACTGGACACCTAATGGGGAGCCCATTGTTCTTCTCCTTCTTCTTGAGAGTAGGTGCAGTTTGCATGAAGCGTTTACCCTCCTGATGACTGCATCAGGACAGATGGTGGAAGACGCAATGACGGTGAGGAGGATAAGACTGTCAAAAGTGCTAGTTGCGCCGTGCCGTAGATAGAGGAGCAGCGACTAAAACAGAGGTGGATGGTAGAGGGAAACTTGTCGCACCGCAGGGCGGGACGTCGAGTTCATGACGTCAGCTGATCCATGTTGTATGCAAGACTTCTACTAATATTTCTCTGGGAACTTGTATATTGGAAAGCGCAAGCAGTACACTTCCCAAATCATCCACGTGTCAAAGGACACCCGGCCATCAGGCGAGGCCGTCGGCTGAGGCATCCTATCCGGCACCTCATAAAAAACTCCTTCACCCGCGGCACCCAGATAGTGGAAGAGCACCACGGGATCGGAAGCACCCGGCATCCCGATAAGGGCCCAACACAGGACCCTCACGGGTCACGACCTGGCAGCCGGGACAAGGTTTCCCCCAGACCGGAGCAACGAAGGAGGGGGAACTGCTGGGACGCAGGCGCGGTAATGTCCCCGCCACTGGGCACTGGAGCCGAGGACCCCGGGGCATATCTTTCTTCAGCACCACGATGAGTTCCCGATCATCAGGGGGGGGCAACCCCCCCCCCCCCCCCCCACTGCAGGGATCAACAGCAGGAGGCGCATGGGGGGGAGGGCACAGGAAGCAACTCGGAGTCCTGCACACCCCGTCATCTACGTCGGGGGACGCGAACGCTTGGAGACAGGCCGCACCACACCCCTCCCACCAGGCCCCACCGCAGGCACGACCACCATCTTCACACCCACACGGTCCACACAAGAGCCCATTGTTACTCCGTCGATGTGTGTACATGTCTCCACAAGGGAGGAAGGGGGAGGGAAGGGGAAGGGACATCTTTGGGCACGTCTCCTAAAGGCTTCTAAGAACAGCTTCTGGGATATCCCACTTTGGTGTCGAATGATCTCGGTAAACTTTGTCCATTCTTAGGTTGTTGACTGTAGCGTCTACGGCGACATTGGTGACTAAGGATTGAGCGTCAAGTGAGGCTATTAATCCCTCAGGTGTGTTGGCCTCAGGTCAGTGAGTGTTGGTGTCGGTCACAAGGGTATTGAGTCGCTTGGCCAGGTTGTTGTTGTTGGTGTGGGGAGTAATACTTGCTCTCAGGTTGTTCCCTTGTTTGTGAGTCTATACATTACCACAGACGTATGCCAGGTGGTAATCATCTTGGAGGTTTAGCAGGTGCTTACCTCCTTGTGTTGAACTGACTGTGTCAACTATGCTCTTGACTTTCCTTTTACTCTCTTCGATTGGGCTGCGGGAGGTTTTCTGGAACTTGGTCTCATCTTGAGAAATGTGATTCAGTTTAGCAGCGTATTCTTGGGTAGAGATGAGAACTAATGCGGCGATCTTTTCAGCTCTGCGTATGGTAATATCCATTATGGACCTGAGGTGTCTTGATGCTTCTTCATGGTTATGTTTAAGGATATTGATTTCCAAAATTCCTCTTTCCTTACTCACCTGTGCTAGAAAGTCTCCTTGCAAGGACGCAGCTGCACTGACCTTTATGACGTTCAATTAAATGTCGATTTAAAACTGCTTCTGATAAGGTTTCAGGGAAGACTTATAGTGGCAGGTTAGTGCAAAGTTGTGGAGTTGTCTTTGTTTCGATGTGGACTGGTAGTTGGTGAGGCTGACGTAGCCATTGTTTGGTCGTGGAACTTTACGGTTGCCCTTGTTAAACCTTGTTAATTTTCTCAAGGTTCTCCTATCGGACTCTACATTATGTCTAGAACTAAGCACGGACAACTTCTCGTCTATATCTGTTCAGAGAGCGTCAGATACATCACAGCTTCTCTAACCGTCAGCGCTCCATCAAACTTTGATGTGGTCGACACTATAAAGGTTCGCGATGGTGGCAGAACATCCATTAAAGGGGGAACAATGGTGCCAACCACAACCCCGCCAATCACTGTCAAATGTAATGAAACTATAGCGAGCATCTGACCTCATCCTTGGGTAAGACACTCAGACAAACTGACATCCTATTTTCTACATATAGTTTTATGTTCCAAGGAATGCTCTACTGTGTATATGTTCCAGGGTTACTCTAGCATGTATATGTTCCAAGGTTACCCTAGTGTATATATGTTCCAGGGTAACTCTAGTATTTGAATGCTCCATGGTTGCTCTAGTATGTATATGTTCCAAGGTTGGTCTAGAGTCTGGTATTTATACATTTCAATGCTGCTCCTCAATATAAGCTATATCGTCCGGAATATACCTCGAGTATATTGAGTATATCAGTCTAGAAGATTTACCTTCTAAAGACCGGCCTGGGGCCAGACCTGTCATCTGATAACTTGGTCTAACAGGCTGTTGGTAATACAATAAACTGCCGTGAGAGTGAGTACAGTGAGGAACAGTTTTTTTTTTTTATTAATTCCTTGGGTACATCTGCATTAGTGCAGCTACCCTAGACTATATAAAGTGGAGTACAGTGTGTCAAAAAAGCTAACTAGTTGATGCTAGAAAATCCCCATCACACAGGATGGTTAGTCATACAGAGGCATGTGATAAGCAGTCTGCACTGGCAGATTCCGGATGCATTTTGAGGATATCATCAACACAAGATTGAATAAGGCAGCAGTGGTAATAAAGGTCCCCATCTCGCAGGATGGTTAGTCATTCAGGGCCATATGTTTAGTAGCCTGCACTGGCAAATTTTGGGTACATTGTGAGGATATCTTCAAGAATACGAGAGTGAATAAAGTAATTGCAAAGCTCCAGGTACCTCATGCCAACTGGTCTGAAAGGTCTAATAACTGGGCATTCAGTGATGTAGTGCGGGAGATCGTGCCGTAGTTCCTGCTCACAGAGTTTGCAACTGGAGTGCTCAGGATTGGGAGATCCGTCACCTGCAGCCACCTGCCACAGGTAACGGTAACCCAACCTGATCCTTGCAACCACTGTGTCGCACAGTCTAGTGGACGTTTTGTGCTGCCCATAGATGTAGGTTTCAGATCTGAACAAATCATAGCTTTTTATACTAGTACTTTCAGGTCGTTGGGAGTCAGTAAGTTCTTTCCTATCAGATCTGAATGTTTGGATCAATGTAGTTTTGACAGCAGAGATGGGGATACCTAGATCTAAGTCAACTTCAAACTTGTTACACGCTAACAGGAACTGGAAAAAAGTTTGTAAAGTCTAGGGACATTGTGCGTCGTGTTTGACTACCTGGTCCCAGGCTGGAGCAGAGTGGTGAGGGGCGAGGTGTGAGCAGGACGTGCTGGTGTAGTGTGAGAGGGGAGTCATCACCTCACTACACGTCACGTTACACTTCACACTCAGTGGGTTGGTTCTTTGGTTCTTGTTCGTAGACAGGTTACGTGTTGGAGGCGGAATGAGTTTCCATCCTGGGTATCCACTAATTACCAGTTAACAAGGGATTGGTGTGATTACAGTGGAAAGTTTTAATTCGATTAAGAGGTCCAGGCTCTGATCGTAAGGGTGGGGGGGGGGTGGAACAGGGAGGTGCAGGCGTGCTTGAGCGATAACGTTTGGTTAGTGACTGGTAGATTTCTCAAGTCTTAGGAGAGCCACACAGAGGTGTGGCTAAGTTAGAGTTTACTAGTAGACTAAGTTATAAATCTATTGGAGGAGTTCATTTGTATATTAAGTTGTTAGTCCAGTGAATGATTTTGAACCGTAAGAATTGGTACGTGTAACAATTTACCAAAATTTACTTAACGTCCACTAAGTAGTCTAATAGCCTCGACGGGGACATGCAGCCGCCAGCTTGTCAACGGTCTCCTAACCCCTTTTTCTTGATCATTTTCACCAATGCATTTCGAACTCTAATAACGTCATGGGATTTATGGTTTTGGCGGGTAGGCGGTTCCTTAGGGTTATAACCCTGTGGGTGAAAAAGCATTTCCTGGTTTGTTTACCATTGTCACTTGTTGAGCGTGCAGCTGTTGCTCCTGCAGCTGATACTTGTCACCTTTTAACAAAGCTATTTGGAATAATATCCTCCATTTTGTTCAGAATTTTATAAGTATGCGAGTCATACTGTCATGTCTGTCACGTCTGTCATGTCTGTCATGTCTGACATGTCTGTGAGCACATGTGTGTTAGAGCCGCCTCCTCTATGATGGTGACCTGGTGATGAGTCCAGAGCTAGAGACCTGGTGATGAGTCCAGAGCTAGAGACCTGGTGATGAGTCCAGAGCTAGAGACCTGGTGATGAGTCCAGAGCTAGAACCTGGTGATGAGTCCAGAGCTAGACCTGGTGATGAGTCCAGAGCTAGAGACCTGGTGATGAGTCCAGAGCTAGAGACCTGGTGATGAGTCCAGAGCTAGAGACCTGGTGATGAGTCCAGAGCTAGAGACCTGNTTAAAATGAGAACTCAAGACATCAGACTCGCAATACAAGGACATGAAATGAGTGGGTTACCTCTTTTCAATACCTTGGAGTCATAATAGACAACCAGTTGAAATTCACTCAAGAAATTGAATATCTTCGGCAACGTTGTAAAGCCAGAAACTCAGCTTTGCGCTCTCCAAGTCTTAGAGAGGGTGCATCTCTACCAGTACTCAAAATGTACTACGTTCAAGCAGTTAGGTCACTCATTGACTATGCTGCTCCTGCTCTTACATCCCTCAGTGATAAACAATGGAAGGAACTGGAAGTGTCTCAAAATGATGTCCTCAGAACAATGCTGGGAGCACCTATATGGACGCGTCGAGAGAATCTAAGAATGGAAACCAACTTATCAGCCTTAGAAAACAGGATCAAACAAAGGATAGTCACCATAACAGCTAAACTTGTTGGAACCACCGCCAGACTGTCAATCAAAGATAGCTTACACAGATCACTTCAGAGAAACCTTCAATATAGAACAAGTGCATGGACGGATAATCTGGTGAAGAGTCTAGAGAAAGTGGACTTGAAATGGACCATTAAAAACAAAGGAGAAGATAGACCATATCAACACCTCCGGCAGCCTCCTCCATGTGAAGAATCGAGTCTAAAGATAACCATTGAAGGATTACCAGTTACAAAATCCGCATGTGACTCGCAGAGGCTCAAAGCAGTCATAGAACAACAAATGGAGACCATCTCAAGACCTACAACGACTCACATCTTCACAGACGGATCAGTTGATCAAGAAAAAGGTTCTGCTGGGGCAGCAGTTTACACTAACAACCATGAGGCTTACTGGAGCATGAATAGTGGGTGCTCAACATTGCAGACAGAATTATATGCCCTGAAGGAGGCAATAAACTATACAATTGAGAATAATTTACATGATGTCATCATTCATACCGACTCTAAATCTTCACTCCAGGCATTGTTATCCAGTCAGCACAGAGATAATATACAACTCCTCACAGAAATCCAACATATAGGAAAAAAAACACATAATCTAGGGCTGTCAGTCACCTTAAATTGTATACCAAGTCACATTGGCATAGATGGTAATGAAAAGGCAGACTCACTAGCAAAAACTGCCACTGCTCTACCTGTTGGACAGGTTCAAATACCTCCAAGTTTTTCACAGATTAAGTAGCAATTCAGGAAGAAAATATTTCCAACTATCAAAAGTCGCCACAGAGCCAAAGTAGCGGAAGGAAGATCCACTGCGATATGGTACGAACAAGCCACTGGGAACTCCTCTTTCAAGCCTGACAAAAAGATATGCAGAGACACTGCAGTAGCCATACACAGACTCAGGCTTGGTTACAAGTGCTGCTGGGAGGTAATGAACCCAATAGTTAAAGAGTGTCATATCTGTGGAACAGAAGCAGAGGCGCCACTATTGCACTACTTACTGGAATGTGAAGCTACTGAAGCCCTGCGCATCAAACTCAACATTAATCCAACGACAACAGCTGCATTAGATGCACATTCCATAGCGACTACAATGATCAGAAAAGCCGTTAAAGAATGGGACTCACTAGTGAACATTCTGCACCTACATCCGCCACCAAGATAATGTTATCAAAATAGGACTAAAACAGAAGCGAAAGAGAAACAGGGAAAAAGGAGGAAACCCCCACCGCCATCTTTGACCCCCAAATATCAGAGTAACAAGGTTATCGCGAATAACCGAACTCAATTACGGCTCACCATACAACCCGTCCTCGCAAATTCGTATAGTCAATATTGACTTATTAGTTACCTGCATAGGTGACATACTTAACATAATAGTTTCCCTTGAAAAGCTTCATAGAAAACACCGACCTTACCTAACCTACTTAGTATGTTAAAATAAGCATCTTATAGCTTCGTAATTACAACTGTTACTTAACCCATTATAAGTATAGGTTAGGTAATAATTGTAATTACGAAGCAATAAGATGCTAATCTTAACATACTAAGTAGGTTAGGTAAGGTTGGTGTTTTCTATGAAGCTTTTCAAGGGAAACTATTATGTTAAGTATGTCACCTATGCACTTATTTAATAAGTCAATATTGACTATACGAATTTGCGAGGACGGGTTGCACCATAGCCCGTGCTATATGGATATTTCGTTCTGAGTAGCTAAATCTACAACAACAATAACAACAGAGCCAGCAGGCAGAATACTGGTGGTGCTCCCTCGGGTCCTACCCGTCCCCTCCGTCACTCCGTCACTCCGTCACTCCACGTGGTCTTCCTACGGCGCGTGACGGCGGCCTGGCAGCCTCGTGTACATAGTCTATTGTCACCCCTTCCTGTATTTTTTTTTAAGTAACGTAAATATTAAGTTTATTTATTTTGGGTGCAAGCCAAGTTTCTCAGGATTTACTATTTGTTATGATTGTTATTGTAAGTAAAGTATTTTAATTATTTATGATTATTGTTTACTCCTGCAACTATCACACCGCAAAGGTCATTAGCAGTTTTATTTTTCTCTATTTAATGTACATGAGCCAAGCAACAGCTGCCGGGTAGTTGCGAGCCAAGCAACAGCTGCCGGGTAGTTGCGAGCCAAGCAACAGCTGCCGGGTAGTTGCGAGCCAAGCAACAGCTGCCGGGTAGTTGCGAGCCAAGCAACAGCTGCCGGGTAGTTGCGAGCCAAGCAACAGCTGCCGGGTAGTTGCGAGCCAAGCAACAGCTGCCGGGTAGTTGCGAGCCAAGCAACAGCTGCCGGGTAGTTGCGAGCCAAGCAACAGCTGCCGGGTAGTTGCGAGCCAAGCAACAGCTGCCGGGTAGTTGCGAGCCAAGCAACAGCTGCCGGGTAGTTGCTACACTACCTACAGGACGTCACAGTACTCACATAGTTGTACCTACCAGGTTGTCAGTTATTGCTAACTATTCCAAAACAATTCCAGTCACAAGCCTTGAGTGTGTGTGTGTGTGAATGTGAGTCGTTTCTGCAGACTTTTCACCGCCATTACAACTCTCGTCTTCCTCACAATATCAGATTGCTTTTACTCTGGCAGTGTTGAATATCTGTCCCTCGTTCATGTGTTGAGTGGTGGACCTGTAGTGGC
>WNGS01158549.1:6391-45193 GCA_020271785.1 Procambarus virginalis
TTCCTATCCTCGCGAAAGCCACGTTTCCACGTGCCTGGGGCGACCGCACTCCCTTGCGAAGTGTCCTCGTCCCCACAGTTGTAACACCGACCACCTCTCCTGGGCGACCCTCTACTAGTCACCCTGGTAGCACAACGGTAGAGGTTCCCTGGGTCCTCCTAGGACTCCCCGTCGTCGGTTCCCGGGCAGCGGCAATCGCTCCCGAGCTAGGTCCACTGCTCACAGCTTGGGCTTCCTTCCCGCGTCCCTTGAGCTCTTGAACCGGGTACTTCATCGGGCACACTACTCTTGGGAGAGTCCCCACCCGTCCTCGCTCCTCCTGAACTCCTAAAGTTCCCTCCCGACCTGGGGTAAGGCGAGTGTCTGGGCGGCCCCTCCCTCCTGAGATGTAGTGCCTCTTCCAGCATGTCGGCTCGGTCCGCTGCAGCCTTTAGGTCCTTAATACCTGCTTCTCTCACCCTTACTCGCAACTCTGGATGGAGCACTGACATAAACTTCTCCATCACTATCAGTCGTTTGATATCATCCGCCGACTCCGCTTCCTCCGCCTTCAACCACCGTAGGAACTTCCGTTCCATATCCCTGGCGGTCTCGGCGTAAGACTTTCCCGACGCTCTTGTACACTCTCTGAACCGCTTCCGGTACATCTCCGGAGTCAGCCGGAATGAGTGGAGCACCGCATTCTTAATTGCGTCGTAATTAGCACACTCTTCTAGGTCCAGCATGTTGTAGGCTTCCCGGGCCTCACCAGTCAACCTGCCCTGGACCAGAGCAGCTCAATCATCTTCTGGCCACTCCTTCAGAGTTGCTATCCGTTCAAAGTGTTCGAAGAACGCCTCAGCTTCTTGTGGTTCGAACGTAGGTAAGTCACGTTCCCTTACCTTGAAGTCATCCCGCCGTGCAGGTAGAGCGGGCAGACCACGCTCAATGCGACACAATTCGACTTCTTTCTTTGCCTTTATCTCCTCCAGTCGCAGTCGTCTCTCTCCTTCTTCTCGCTGCAGCCGTGCTTCTCGCTCACGCTCCTCTCGCTGCATTTGCGCTTCTCTTTCCTCTCGCCTCAGCTGGGCTTCCAGTTGCATCTTCATTATTTCCAGTTGCAGGCTCCTCTTACTACAGCTGGACCTTCCACTGCTCCAATGTTCACTGTGAATTCCCTCCACACTGGTAGGCGCTTGGGGTGGCTCTAGTCGGGACGGTTCACCTTGCGACGGCTCTTCTTGGGACGGATCTCCTTGAGATGGCTCCTGTCCCGTCGCCTCCTCTCGAGCTGTGAGCTGTGCCATGATCTCTATCCTTCGCTCTGCAACCTTAGTCGTCCTCAACCTGATCCCAAAGTGGTTTGCCACTTGTTGGAGCTGGGCCTTGGTACACTCTTCCAAAATTCTCTCGTCCCTTGTGTCAATAAATTTCTTTACTTTATCCTCCTCCATCTCTATATCGTCGAGCATACACGACAGCACAGACAAGTTAGTAGGTACTAATTTCACCGTTTCAGTCCCTTAGCGGGTTGGGTAACAGTACTCTGAATTCACTGGCCACACTGTATTTGTACCCTGGCAACACTGTCTTGAAATCTTGGGCAACACTGTAGCTTGATCAACACACCTTTTGGCAACACTGTAGCTTGATCCACGCTTCCTGGCGAAGTCTCCAGTTCTTGGCTACTGTGGTTCGAATCCTGGCAAGGTCGCCAGTTCTCTGTCACGGGGGGTGGGCCGGGGCTCTGCTAGCACTCGGCTGCTAGGGGCTCGAAAGGCCGAATACTCAGCCCCTCCGACTCCCGGGATTCACCGGAGTCTCCTTGGTCCCACAGGAGAGGACCAGCAATGCCCACCTCCGCAGGTCTTTGCTTCCACCACTGAAGGGGTGCCACTGACTCACCCTGGAAGCCCTTCAGTCAACCACGGTGAAACTGCTATCAGCAATTCCGGCCTAGACCCGTGGAGGAGTGAAGGAAGACTCGGGGTTACCTCCCTGAGTCTTGCCTGCCGGACAAAGAGGTTGCAGGAACTCCTTTCCCGCCTGTCTTCTCTATCTTTTCCTCAACAAGGTCGCCAGCTGGGTTATTATATCTGCACCCCAGCGATGCAGTTCAGTGGGTGTATTATTATATTGTTTGTTGCCAGTGTTGCTACTCCCAAGATCTACTATTGGACTGTCGGCCCAGGGTACTCTCCCTTGAAGGTCCGTGTGGCTTTACCTCTCTCTGGCCACCGCGTTATTAGTTGCCGCCATTCAGGCACTAGTACTGATCGGATGGCTAAGGGTGCACTTTATATAAGTCTGTGCTGTGTGCCACTCCCTAGGCAATAAGAAATTCTATAGGGAACGTGATGTCCCCTAAATGGTACTATGATAACCCTCGTGTATGCTCAATAGAGAAATTTTGCAATGGAGGCACACTCAAACACAATAGTAAAATGTGTGAATTTACTGACACGAATTACATGATCACACATATGATTACAAGTGATACAAGGAAATGAAAATAATAATAATAACTCTGGAGACTGTCAGCAACTCTTCTCTCACGTTCTCCAGGCTCCTTCAACTGGGCAGATAGACAGGAGTCACACACACTCTCACAGAAGGGCCTCTTCACCACGTCGGCACCTCTTCTTCACTGTCCTGCCATCCACACACACTGTCCTCTCTGACAGTCCTGGACATAAGCTGCCCTGCAGCCTATTCTGCTACTAAAGCCTTAATATCCTATTTCCACATATATAAGTGAATATAATGGCCTATCTAGCCTACTCTCACAAAGGGGTAATGGGAGGGAAAATGATCTACCTTAATCCTTGGCTCACGACGCCTGTTCCTCGATGGTGTGAGGGTCCTATGCTTCCTGAGTCGATCCTCGGTGATCCAGGAACGTTCCCACAGGTCCTCAGGTGTCGTGAAGCCTTCGCGTCTTCGCCGTTCCAATCCCTGGGGTTCAGCTATCCCAGTCCTGGTCCATCAATGGGCGCTGAGCTAATCGCCATATTCGCACACACGTTCCTTCCACAAGGTACTGCTTCTCGTCCTAGGAACGGTGTCGTCCCTCCAACACCCTCAGTGGATGTGACCCGGTCACAGCTATGCCTGCCCGCCACACCTTTCAGGCCCTCAACGTCACGCGTCACCGACAATTCTCCAAGTTTGGCACTTCTCTGCCCACTCAACTTGGTTCCTTTTTGCTTCCCAGAAGCGCGGGGTCTCCTATATATCAGGTGGGCTGCGATGGCTAGCTCTAATCCACTGAGAAAGGCCTGTAAAGCCTCCAATTCTTGAGAGCTGACCGAGATGCGTCCTCACGCTCCCACTGTCAGTCAAACTCTGCCGTTGGCGCCGCCCGGGGTACTCGGTGACGTCACGGCGGGCTCTAATTGGTCGCACGTGACCCGAGTCACCCAATCCGCACACAGCTGGGCGTCCATTCTAAAACGTCATATCTACAGTAGGGGATACTCTTTCATTTATATCCGGGCGCCTCTTTCCCCTTACCTACAGACTTATAATGTAAGTTTCTCCCTGTAGGGAGAGTCGATATGACTCTTATAGCAGGCAACGAAAGAGATAGGAGAGGGCATCGTAACAGTACGTTGTGTGATAACGTTGTGTGATAACGTTGTGTGATAACGTTGTGTGATAACGTTGTGTGATAACGTTGTGTGATAACGTTGTGTGTACGTTGTGTGATAACGTTGTATGATAACGTTGTGTGATAACGTTGTGTGTACGTTGTGTGATAACGTTGTGTGATAACGTTGTGTGATAACGTTGCGTGATAACGTTGTGTGATAACGTTGTGATAACGTTGTGTGATAACGTTGTGTGTACGTTGTGTGATAACGTGTGTACGTTGTGTGTACGTTGTGTGATAACACTGCGTGTATGTTGTGTGATAACGTTGTGTGTATATTGTGTGATAACACTGCGTGTACGTTGTGTTATCACACTTTGACTGGAGAAGTAGCATTATCAACCCGAGCCATGGCTAATCAGTAACACAGGTAAGCGTTGCTTTGTGGATGGTTGTGTAAGAATATGTGGTTAGTTAGGCAATAGTGGTTAGGACATTCCTGAAGGTGTGCATTGGAAGGTGTCATACTGATGTCTGAACGGTTGATGAGTCTATAGTGTTGAGGGTGAGGCCATCCTGAGTGTCAGTATTGGTTTCTTAGCCTGTAGGTGCCAGCAAAAAATGTATTGTTAAATAGGGAAGAAAGTATGCCAATGGTCACTGACCTGGAATCGGAGGCGGGATTGCCGGGAGAGACCAGGAGAGTGAGACGGGGCGCCTGCAGGTTCCTCTAGAGAGTACTGTAAGATGGGAGGCCATATGGTGTTGAAGGATGGGTGCACAGGTTGTTGGGTATCTGGGGCTTTGACTCAAATATAGAATTATTTAATTATGAGAATTAATATAAATCGAAGGACCACCCACTTATGAGAAAAGAGGCAAAACAAATAAAAGTGATTATAAGACTGACATTAGAACCAGTGCCTATGTATGTTAAAATTATTTAACAATCACTTAAAGAGAATGAATGGACTGTATTATTGATTGATTAAAGTTAAAAGCCTCGTATATCAACATTTGGGGGGGAGGGTATTTCTAGAAGATCATATATATCTAGGAACCAGTGTGGCTCGTCACCAGTTCATTAATGGGGTTAGTAAAATAGTAGAATGTGAACTAGAATGTAGATTCTAAGGAATCATGAAATATTAAATAATCAATATATTGAAAGATTATTACTTCCTAAGAAATAATAAATGCTAACTTATTGAGTACTGAGCAGTAAATTATTGCATTATATTATTCCTCTTGATCATCCTATATAGGAATTAATAATGGCTTTATTCAAATTCTCTACTAAACAAGATTTAGTCTTATCTGTAAGACAAATTCATTAAGTCCGTTTCGCTACTCGTCCTCGTGATCACAAGGTCCCAATAAGGAGGAAACACCAGTGGTGAACATCGTAGGTGAAGGAAGAAAAAACTTGGTTCATCCTCATCTACACGCTGTAATCAGGGAAATTTGAGTAGAATTTGATTAGGCAATAACTTATTCCAATATTCACCGAAATTGGAATTAAAAAATGTAAGCTACTAACATGGTATTGTTGGTCTTCTCACAACTTAACGACAGGCTACCCACAAATATACAATCTTGAATGATGCATCAAACCAGAAAAGTATACTTAACGTGAGCGTGTTGAAACACTAAGGCCTGCTGATATCGCGTCTGCCAGTCCCTGACCTTCACTGCTGTGTTGTTGTTGTTGTTGATTTAGGGACGACGACGATCGTGGGATCGGATGCGCCCCGGCGTACCCGTGAAGGGTGAATCGCGAAGCCAGGAAAGGTGGAACGCCAAGCCAAATCGCAAAACGAGTGACGCCAATCACCAGAAACTAATATGCCATACGGTAAATAAACGCACAGTCAGGCAGATGATTGGGGAGCCCCAGGAGTCCCTCAGGGCGACAAGCACCGGCCCCGCCCCACACACAGAACACCAGGTAGCAAAACCAAAATTCGGCCCCCAACTAAAACGCAAAAAGTCATCCAGTGTCCTCCGGCAGAGCAGAAGCCGGCCGCCCACCACGACTGAGGGCACACCAGGAGCCCAAGACCCGCCAACCCCCGGCACCTCTCGGCGTAGCCGGCCCCGAACACCGTCACCCCGCCAGAACACGCCAAAAAAATATATATCAACAATCCTGTGACTCAAGGCGATATGTGCGCCAGGCGTCGTACAATCGGACCGCTGAAAACGGATGCCAAACGGCAGTAGCAAAGCCAAAACGCGAAAACAAGACTTAATCAGGCGGCACCCAGGCGGAGGAGTCGTCCAGACGTCCGCTCGGCTTCAAGGTTGAACCAGGAGCGTGTAGAGTGTGTGCCTCGTTCACTGCTGTGGACGTGTGATTATGAACCGTGACTATATTTGTTGACGCGCAATTAAACAGTGTGAGTACTGTAGACCACGTGATGTTAAATGCCTGCCATCTGTGGGGGCACGTGTGTACCACACGACGCCTTGTGCTTGAATCCTGCCTCCTTCCTCCCACCCCTCTCGGTCCGCATGCGCAGAGACGCTCATAGCGATCCCGGACGTAAACCCTTTCAGTTTATTATTAATTATTTGTGAAACGGAAGGAGTACAATTTGAACTATCATCACCAATAAATATATTGGATACTAATACCTTTTCTCGTAAGGCAATTGATCTAATTAACATTGCACAAATTGAACGAGAAGGGTTGACGTGTTTTATTTTATGCTACAGTAATATTTTACTGGAACAGTTAATTTGGTTAAATACTCAAGCTCAGTATGCAAAATTATTTCCTTCATAAAGAACTATAATTTTAGAAGGAAAGAGTAATTAACTTAACTCTATATTTCTCCAACATGCGTGGGAGATTTCATGTTTAAGCTTGTAATCGACGCTTGGCGTCACGATGGCTGGGAATTTTCTGGCTAAATTATGTCTTACTATGGAAACGCTAACATTGTTAATTCTATGTGTTAGTGTTATTAGTAAATATTAATATTAGGAGTTAAGGGAGAATAATGTGTTGGTTATTTCGAACACAGGTGTTTGAGGTCATTGACCTGGAAATGGAGGGGGTGGGGGGGTAGAGACCAGGGGGGGATTGAGGTTGGTTCGGCTGTAGGTGTCACTAGAGAGTACCTTAAGGGGGGGGGGTCATGTGATGTTGATGGATGGGTGGGGGTGAACAGGAAGAGTATCTCAATGACCGCTCATACAGGGGTTATCTAGAGATAATTTCGGGGCTTTAGTGTCCCCGCGGCCCGGTTCTCGACCAGGCCTCCACCCCCAGGAAGCAGCCCATGACAGCTGACTAACACCCCAACCCGTCCTCGCAAATTTAATAAGTCAATATTGACTTATTAAATATGTGCATAGGTGACATACTTAACTTAATAGTTTCCCTTGAAAATCTTCATAGAAAACACCGACCTTACCTAACCTTGTTAGTATGTTAAGACAAGCATCTTATTGCTTCATAATTACAATTATTACCTAACCTATACCTATAATAGGTTAAGTAACAATTGTAATTACGAAGCAATAAGATGCTTATTTTAACATACTAAGTAGGTTAGGTAAGGTCGGTGTTTTCTATGAAGATTTTCAAGGGAAACTATTATGTTAAGTATGTCACCTATGCACGCAACTAATAAGTCAATATTGACTTATTAAATTTGCGAGGACGGGTTGAACACCCAGGTACCTATTTCACTGCTAGGTAACAGGGCATAGGGTGAAAGAAACTCTGCCCAATGTTTCTCGCCGGCGCCTGGGATCAAACCCAGGACCACAGGATCGCAAGTCCAACGTTCTGTCCGCTCGGCCGACCGGCTCCCTGGGTGAGTGACCGCTCCATCCTAAATAAGACACATTTGAAGGATAAAAACATCTTTCTATTAATTCATTTACTAGGTGAAGGCAACAAAATAGCATTAAGGTCTTAGTAAAAATTAGTAGTTATACCCTTTCTCCCCCCCCCCCTCCCCCTCATCCTCTGAGTAGATTTCATCCTCCGCGATAATGAGAGGGTGTCCTTCATTGTCTTCTCCTCCCCCGTCTCTTACAGGTGTTGGCTGCTTCTCTAAGTTAGGGGACCCCTAAGTATATGTAATGACCCCTAAGTTGTTGGAGAAAAATATATATATTTTGTATATATGGCGATTAAATACAAGTTTTATATATATTTATAACTGTTATTAGAATAAGTATACTATTTCACAAGTAAAATACTACTTACCTCAGCTCCTGCAACCACAGACTTGTGACACTACAACAGGTGTCATCAATTAGACTACGTAACAGCGACTTGTTCGGCATAGGCAACTACCACTCTGCAAAGGGTGCGCTGGACTCAGGAACGGTGCTAAAGAAGAGAAAAGGAAATAACAAATATAAAAACTTATAACAGGAAGAAATTAATGTCAAGAACTACAAATCAATACTCACCAGGTCCTTCGAGGACATCAGTCTTCGATACAGATTTTTTTTTTAGTAGGTCTTTCCATGTTGCAGGTAATGACTGTCTCTTCCGGAGAGTGGCAGTGAATGTCTGGGGTTTATAGGCTAATGTCCCTCCCCCCTACCCCCCCCACTGACCTACTTTCTAGTGAGTTATTTAGGTTAAACAGCTAACAAAAATATTCCCTACACCATAGATAATAACCAACCCCCAAACCTCTACAAAATGTCTTCACACAAGGCTGTTTCATAGGGAAATATCGTCGTGCGTAGGAAAGGACTCGTTTGTTGTTTAATTTTAAGGTTTCTCTAGAAAATATATTACGTAGATAATACAAGGTCGAAGGTAACCCCAGGTGACTTATTCTGTGAACAAACATGACGCAATATAGCCCACAGGCAAGACCAAAATCACTGTGGAGTCTATGGTGTATGGTATATATACTGCTGTTATTTTGTTATTTTTAATAAATTCCACAAAATAATGGCCATATATATCTGGATTCATGGCATAGCTATAAAAAAAATCTGCCGTTTAACTATGTCGACATATATACAAGTCTAGTGTCCCATATGTAACCTACTGTGTGTTGGAAGAATATTAGTTATAAAGACTATAGGTCTCATTGCTGCAATATTTAAATGTACAATATCATCAGCATTATAACACCCCAGATAATGCACGCAACTCCCTAGTCTATGTTTTAAATTTATATTAATATCCTGGCAATTTATTATGTTTAAGCTCGCACGTCACATAGAACAGTCTTCTGTCCATCAATGCTTAAAATACCAGTTGTTTCAGTAAACAGCAAAACCATCTTATTACATGTCACCCCACTAGCAAGCTCCATATGCAAGTGGCCAGATTTCTCCACATGGAGGAAGGGAATCCTTTGTATGGATGGAGGACAGGTTAAAGGCAAATATTGACCTTCCCTTATTAAATGTGTCATCAGCTAGTATCGAATCACGCTCTACTCCTAACGTTTTCAAAGTTTCGAAATAATGGCGTGAATAATGATTATTGAAGTCCCCTGTAATTCGGTAAATTGCATTGTTATTCAAATAAATGCCAATACTTTTCAACTTCGCATTTTCAAAATATAATCCATTCCCCTGGTGAAGGCCTCTATAATACGTTATTGGAACACTTACCATATATATCTTGTTTGGGCCCAAGGCTGATCAAATAAGAGACTGGTTTGATTCCTTGTCAGCACCTAAGTTTTGGAAATGGTCTTTTCAAAGGTACAGGTTACAGGGTCTGGGGAAGCCACTAAAGCTGTTTAAAGCCAGATAGGCGCTGGGTGTAGGGAAACACTCGTGTAACCCATAATTTAGTATAACCCATATGTATCCGATATTTTGTACTGTCTCACACACTTGTATTTAGCAGCCAAGTGTGGTCGGGGGGGGGGGGGGGGAGTTTCAACCTCACTCGCACATCTATATTGTCTAAAACGTATTGATCTATGGTTGTTATATCCAGTGCTACGGGGGAAACACATCGACAAACCACGAGTTTTCAAATCAGTAATATTTTTTTTATTCTTGGCACTGGCACGGGTAAAATAGGTATTAGAGAATTCATTAGTAATTATCCCATCGTCATTGTTACTGTTCGTACGCACCACTCGTAATATCGGGTACAGTGTTAAGTATAGTCTAGGGTCACTGACTATATCTAAATATGATATACCAGGGTGCCCAGTGATACAGTACAGGAAAATACAGTACAGTGATACAGTACAGTACAGGCGGGGAAGTGGTTCAAATAGCTTCGGCTATCACTTCCTTATGTCCGGTCGTGATGGTCAAGCGGATTAAGGCGCCCTGTAGATACCAGTTGCGTTGCTCCTGGGGGTATGGGTTCGAGTCACTTCTGGGGTGTGAGTTTTCAGTCGCATATAGTCCTGGGGACCATTGAGGCTTGTTTGTATATATATATATATATATATATATATATATATATATATATATATATATATACACAGATAAATGATGCAAGAATTGACAATATTAAGTTTTATCATGAATGTGTATGTAAGTATCCAACCAGGCATATGTAACAATCAACACTCCAGTCGACGCAAAAGGCTCCAATTCTTCCCATGGTAGACATTTTTGAGGGTGGCATACAGCAAATTAATTTGATAAGGGACCAATAATTAAAATTATAATTTGTTTCAACCACTTGCTCCCCTAAGGAGACCTGTACACCCTTGAACATGGTATTTGACAAACCGTTTACAAATTCCACATAATCGTCATCCTCTAATTTCGTTGTGTCGTCATCTTTTGTTAATGATACTTTAAAGTCAATCACATTATTCTTCAAGTGTAAGAAAGCAGCCGGGGGTCCCAGGTATGTGAAATTCTAGGTAATTATCCCTCAGTCGCTTATTGATTGGAAAGTTGATGGTAGAATGTCTAGTTGTTGTGTGGAGGCAATTGACCATACATTACGAATTTTGTTGCTTCTGGGGAATTGGTCAATAATACTAGAACTATAATATTATAATGGTATTTTCGCGTCAGCCCCATAACCCGCCATGATCCCCTCCCCTCAAAGTCAAAATATGACTGAGTTCTTTGGGGCTTACAGTCCCCAAGCGGGCATGTGAAGGCATAGACGACGTTGGTCTCCTTCAAGGCGTTCTCTTTGGTGTCTGGGGAGTTTTTCATGAGTAGGTTGGCCGTGTTTTTGTTTTTGTAGTAAATTGTCAATTGCATTTCCTGATTTTTGTCTGTAGGGATGACGTTCCTATCAGTGATATCTTTCAGGACCCTTTCCTCCGTTTTATGAGCCGTCAAAAAGAAGTTCCTGTAAAACAGTCTAATAAGGGGGTACAAGTGTTGTGCTAGTTGACTCTTCAGAGGTTGCATGGCATTTCACCTTTCTTTTTATGATGTCTTCAACATAACCGTTAGAGAAGCCGTTGTTGACTAGGACCTGCCTTACCCTACAGAGTTCTTCATCTACTTGCTTCCATCCTGAGCTGTGATTGAGAGCTCTGTCGACGTAAGCGTTAACAACACTCCTCTTGTACCTGTCTGGGCAGACACCATTGGCATTTAGGCACATTCCTATGTTTGTTTCCTTAGTATAGACTGCAGTGTGAAAGCCTCCGTTCCTTTCCGTGACTGTTACATCTAGAAAGGGCAGCTTCTGATCATTCTCCGTCTTGTAAGTGAAACTCAACACAGAATTCTGCTCGAATGCCTCCTTCAGCTGCTGCAAACGTCTGACATCAGGTACCTGCATAAAAATGTCATCAACATAGCTGTAGTATATGGCGATATACCCGATTGTTTCATCCACAGGTACGTTGGTAAACAGAGACTCTACATCCAACGAGGTTCTTATCCCCGTAGCCTGTGCTCCCCGCAGTAAGTCAACAAATTCCTTTGGAGACTTCAGGCACAAGGTACATAAGGAGTCAGCAAGCAGTTGAGTCACTTAGTCTGTATGCTTAGCCACTCAGTGGTGCTTAGTCACTTCACAGATTTAGGCACGCACTCGACAGCACCGAGCATCATACCACATTTATCTACTAGGCGCATGTTGACGTTGTAATCTATGACACAATCGGGTTTATATATTGGGAAGTGCGTTTGAAAGTGCACATTGCCTTTGTCCAACATGGCACCGGTGTGAATTGTTCTCAACATATTCACCTCACGTTTGTCCCTCCACCGCACTGATAACATCTTGTCACACTTGCGCAGCTGGCAATCACCCACTGCAATACCTATGCCATACATTGAGGTTTCCCCTCCTGTGGGCCTTCACAGGGCCACATACGCCGGTGTTGTGGTCAAGGAGGTATCTGGCCAACAAGGGGCTGGTATAGTAGTTGTCGGTGAACAGTATATGCCCATTGTTCACCAACGGTTCCATGATGGTTTTGACGACACTGCCGGAGAACCTGTGTGGATCTTGAGCTCGTATGTCGACGTCTGTACCTGAATACAGTATCATGTCCATGACGTTTCGCAGTCGCACAGCATGAAAAACTTGAGTCCAAACCGGTGCCTCTTTGATGAGATGTACTGCTTGAACGCCAGTCGTCCCTTGAAGAGGACTAGCGATTCATCATTCACCACATTCTGTCCTGGTACAAAATAGTCACGGAACTTGCCTCTCATATCATTAAAAACCTTCTGCATCTTCCAAAGTCTGTCGTGTCTGTCCTCATTTTCATTGTATTCAAAGTGAAGGCACCTGAGAAGCAACAGGAACCTATCACGTGACAAGTACCTGTTGAACACGGGGGATGGAACAAGGCTGTCCATCCCCCATTTGGCTGTCCATCAACACCTCCAATAATCCTGGATGAGGTGTTTCTCAGTGTTTCATCATAATGCTCAATGAGAGAAACACATATATTTCATGATTTGTGGTGTCCTTCCATCGTGTCATGCGAAAGGCAGGTAAAATGCCGGAGTCTATGAGGTTGTGAGCGTATCTGTTCGTCTCTGCCACAAGATGGTTCATGAATTCATTATCAAAATATGCCAGGAAATAGTCGATTTCAACCCTATCGTCACCTGTATAGGGGAATAATGTGTCACACCAACTTTGGTAGCATCAAAAGTTGATATTTGTAGGACACATTTCTCACAATCCTCCCACACAAGTACACCCGGGGGTTTGGTTTAGGCGCCAACACTATGGCCAACACCACCACGAGCATCAAAAACATGGCTCCGTCGTCTTGTGCTAGAGCTGCATATAGGTATTGCAGGAGATGAGGCTGTTCTGCGTATCCTAGGCCTACAACGAACGCCTGATGTCGAGAGAACACTGTCCTCATTGTCCTCTGGCCGCATGACATGCTGCCGCTTGCCTCGGCGTGTTGCTGAGGCAGCAAAACCCCGCCTAGTAACACCCCTCGCTGCTCGTACTCGGGTCTTCAACACTACTTGTATCGGAGCCTATGACACTGAAGCCCGAGAATGATTCATCACAAGTACTATCACTGAATAAACTTGCATTAGAGGATACACATGGTGGTGACTCTAACGATGTTGACCCAGGGTAGCGAGGCAGGCCGGGCGAGGCACATGTATTGTACACACTCCCGACATCTCAGTCTCTCCCTCACTCGTGTTAGACCTCTGTGTAATGTCTTTCTCTGGATCGTAGTCTAAGTCATCATCCATGGCACCATCATCATACAAAATGTCGCATATTTCCTCCTCAGAGAGTCGTTTTGCATGACCGCGACTGACCGTGGAGCGGAACGATGCATCAGACATAGTTGCTTTCTTGAAACTGAGGCTCCCCACGCCCTTGGGCCATGCTGCGATTATTTTTTTCAAAATGGCAAACGATCACTTTGGCCTTCAGGCATCCATTTTGAACTCACGTCACCGCACGCAAGTTTTGAATGGTACGCTATACCTATACGATCCATGAGGTGCGTTGTGCACCACCCATCGAGCACTTGCAGGCGCGTTGCACAGTTCAGTGGTTAAGAGGATGGATGGGAGGATTGAGGATATTGATGCCCATTATGCACTTTACCTCTTCACCAGATGTCTGTCCTTCCCCAGGTTAACCTTCTTTCTAAGGTGTTTACCATCCTACAGTAGCCAAAAACTAGGAGAGTATGACCTCTTATTAAAATCAATGCTATAAAAAAAAACTCAACCTCTCTCTCGATGACCTACAGTGGAAACAAGCCTCTCTTCCCGTAAGACTTGGGGTCCTCGGAGTTCGAACAGCAATGCAAATCGCTGTACCAGCCTTCCTCCTTGGCATCCGACGACCTTGTGAAGGAAATTCTACCTGCCTACTTACCTCAGCTGGCAGGTGTACATGATCCCAATTTTATATGCTGTGCCACCGAGTGGGCCTCTCATGCAGGCCCATCTCCTCAACTACCACCCTCAAAAGCCCACAAGCAATCCAGCTGGGATGTCCCCATTGTAGACCAAGTTGCTTCAGAGTGATTGGATGCTGCAACAACACAACACGACATTGCTCGCCTCACAGCAGCAGCAGCAACCCCACATGCAGGGGATTTCCTGTTAGCAACCCCAATGTCAGCAACTGGCACGCGTCTCCGAATTGCTTTGGTTCTCCGCCTTGCTGCCACAATCCACACCAGATATAGGTGTATTTGCAGCGAGGTGGTGGCCGACAGGCACGGCCACCATGGCCTACTCTGCCAAAGAACAGGGGGATGGCACTCGAGGCACAGTGAAGTTAACGACATCATCAATAGGAGCTTCACCACAGCTGGATGCCTAGCTGAAAGAGAGCCCCGTTACCTAACGCCCCGTACCTCTGATGCTCTCATTGGTCGCCCGGATGGTATCACAGGGAATCCCTGGAAGAATGGAAAGCAGTTGGAATGGGAATACACATGTGTGTCAACCCTGGCTAACACCTACATTGACTTCAGTGTTGCACAACCAGGTGGCGTTGCCACCCACTGGGAATCAGCCAAATCCAGTAAGTACAGTAAACTGGATCACCACTACAATTTTGTCCCCATTGCTTCTGAGACACTCGGCGCCTGGGGTAAGAATGCTACCAGTTTTTTAAAGGAACTGGGTTCTAGGCCAATTAAAACAACAAGAGACCCTAGAGCTGCCAGATTCCAGCGTGGCGATACAGAGGGGAAATGCGCACTGCATCCAGGGTTCCTGCCCGCCATCTGAGGAGCTGGAGGAACTCTACAACTTATGATAACCATCTTTGTAACCAATATGGAACTCCTTTTTTGTAACAAAGTTTAAATAAAACAAATCTACATGTTTATATACAAAAGAATCGAGGTGGTAGGTGAAGAAAATATTAAAGTGTTCAGTGAGAATCAGGTCTTCTCTCTGAATACTCTTTATTTTCTTCTCCGAGGTTATGAGTCCCCACACTTGCCTA
The DNA here is from genome assembly GCA_020271785.1 of Procambarus virginalis. Lineage (NCBI taxonomy): Eukaryota > Metazoa > Arthropoda > Malacostraca > Decapoda > Cambaridae > Procambarus > Procambarus virginalis. The sequence goes on from WNGS01158549.1 coordinate 21,304, forward strand.
CCAGAAGTGATACCCTCACAACTTTAAATATATATATATATATATATATATATATATATATATATATATATATATATATATATATATATATATATATATATATATATATATATAACTCTCTCTGGTAATTGTGACTCCATCAAGTAACCTTTGGTGTGTGTGTTGACCTTCCCCTCGTGACCTTTCAGTCCAGCATTCCTGATATACTCAGCCTCCCCCCCCCCTCCCCTCCCCTTCCCCCACCCACCCCTCTATTTCCCCCTCCTCTCCTCTGTTCTCTTATTCCCTCTTCTCTTGTCCCTCACTCTACTCTCCCTTGCCCTCCTCTCCTCTTCGCACCCCCCCCCACCCCGGTCCTCTCTTTACTAAACATTCCGTCTTAGCCGCCATCTTTCTTCTCTCTGGCTCCAGCTCCTGGACCCCGCGTCTCATGGAGTTAGCCTCAACAACCTGCTCCTTAAGGTCATTGCAGCTCCTTGTGGTACTGCTCCGCTAGGTCACTCCGTGTACTCACTCCCCGCACGTTACACCAACACTTTCTAACATCTCTATGACACATCTCAGTCTCAACCTTCCATCCGTGGCTACTTGTTAATTTTTTTAAATTTTGCCCCGAGGGGCGAGTTTATTGGGCAGCATCACTCATCCTGTGAGTGGACACACCGCCGTAGTGACAGTATTGGGCAGCGCCACTCATCCTGTGAGTGGACACACTGCCATAGTGACAGTATTGGGCAGCGCCACTCATCCTGTGAGTGGACACACTGCCATAGTGACAGTATTGGGCAGCGTCACTCATCCTGTGAGTGGACACACCGCCATAGTGACAGTATTGGGCAGCGCCACTCATCCTGTGAGTGGACACACTGCCATAGTGACAGTATTGGGCAGCGTCACTCATCCTGTGAGTGGACACACCGCCATAGTGACAGTATTGGGCAGCACCACTCATCCTGTGAGTGGACACACCACCATAGTGACAGTATTGGGCAGCGTCACTCATCCTGTGAGTGGACACACTGCCATAGTGACAGTATTGGGCAGCGTCACTCATCCTGTGAGTGGACACACCGCCGTAGTGACAGTATTGGGCAGCGCCACTCATCCTGTGAGTGGACACACCGCCATAGTGACAGTATTGGGCAGCGCCACTCATCCTGTGAGTGGACACACCACCATAGTGACAGTATTGGGCAGCGCCACTCATCCTGTGAGTGGACACACCGCCATAGTGACAGTATTGGGCAGCGCCACTCATCCTGTGAGTGGACACACCGCCATAGTGACAGTATTGGGCAGCGCCACTCATCCTGTGAGTGGACACACCGCCATAGTGACAGTATTGGGCAGCGTCACTCATCCTGTGAGTGGACACACTGCCATAGTGACAGTATTGGGCAGCGCCACTCATCCTGTGAGTGGACACACCGCCATAGTGACAGTATTGGGCAGCGTCACTCATCCTGTGAGTGGACACACCGCCATAGTGACAGTATTGGGCAGCGTCACTCATCCTGTGAGTGGACACACCGCCATAGTGACAGTATTGGGCAGCGTCACTCATCCTGTGAGTGGACACACCGCCATAGTGACAGTATTGGGCAGCGTCACTCATCCTGTGAGTGGACACACTGCCATAGTGACAGTATTGGGCAGCGCCACTCATCCTGTGAGTGGACACACCTCCATAGTGACAGTATTGGGCAGCGTCACTCATCCTGTGAGTGGACACACCGCCATAGTGACAGTATTGGGCAGCGTCACTCATCCTGTGAGTGGACACACCGCCATAGTGACAGTATTGGGCAGCGCCACTCATCCTGTGAGTGGACACAACGCCATAGTGACAGTATTGGGCAGCGTCACTCATCCTGTGAGTGGACACACCGCCATAGTGACAGTATTGGGCAGCGCCACTCATCCTGTGAGTGGACACACCGCCATAGTGACAGTATTGGGCAGCGTCACTCATCCTGTGAGTGGACACACCGCCATAGTGACAGTATTGGGCAGCGTCACTCATCCTGTGAGTGGACACACCGCCATAGTGACAGTATTGGGCAGCGCCACTCATCCTGTGAGTGGACACACCGCCATAGTGACAGTATTGGGCAGCGTCACTCATCCTGTGAGTGGACACACCGCCATAGTGACAGTATTGGGCAGCGCCACTCATCCTGTGAGTGGACACACCGCCATAGTGACAGTATTGGGCAGCGCCACTCATCCTGTGAGTGGACACACCGCCATAGTGACAGTATTGGGCAGCGTCACTCATCCTGTGAGTGGACACACCGCCATAGTGACAGTATTGGGCAGCGTCACTCATCCTGTGAGTGGACACACCGCCATAGTGACAGTATTGGGCAGCGCCACTCATCCTGTGAGTGGACACACCGCCATAGTGACAGTATTGGGCAGCGTCACTCATCCTGTGAGTGGACACACCGCCATAGTGACAGTATTGGGCAGCGCCACTCATCCTGTGAGTGGACACACCGCCATAGTGACAGTATTGGGCAGCGTCACTCATCCTGTGAGTGGACACACCGCCATAGTGACAGTATTGGGCAGCGTCACTCATCCTGTGAGTGGACACACCGCCATAGTGACAGTATTGGGCAGCGTCACTCATCCTGTGAGTGGACACACCGCCATAGTGACAGTATTGGGCAGCGCCACTCATCCTGTGAGTGGACACACCGCCATAGTGACAGTATTGGGCAGCGCCACTTATCCTGTGAGTGGACACACCGCCATAGTGACAGTATTGGGCAGCGTCACTTATCCTGTGAGTGGACACACCGCCATAGTGACAGTATTGGGCAGCGCCACTCATCCTGTGAGTGGACACACCGCCATAGTGACAGTATTGGGCAGCGCCACTCATCCTGTGAGTGGACACAACGCCATAGTGACAGTATTGGGCAGCGCCACTCATCCTGTGAGTGGACACAACGCCATAGTGACAGTATTGGGCAGCGTCACTCATCCTGTGAGTGGACACACCGCCATAGTGACAGTATTGGGCAGCGTCACTCATCCTGTGAGTGGACACACTGCCATAGTGACAGTATTGGGCAGCGCCACTTATCCTGTGAGTGGACACACCGCCATAGTGACAGTATTGGGCAGCGTCACTCATCCTGTGAGTGGACACACCGCCATAGTGACAGTATTGGGCAGCGCCACTCAACCTGTGAGTGGACACACCGCCATAGTGACAGTATTGGGCAGCGGCACTCATCCTGTGAGTGGACACACCGCCATAGTGACAGTATTGGGCAGCGCCACTCATCCTGTGAGTGGACACACCGCCATAGTGACAGTATTGGGCAGCGCCACTCATCCTGTGAGTGGACACACCGCCATAGTGACAGTATTGGGCAGCGTCACTCATCCTGTGAGTGGACACACCGCCATAGTGACAGTATTGGGCAGCATCACTCATCCTGTGAGTGGACACACTGCCATAGTGACAGTTTTGGGCAGCACCACTTATCCTGTGAGTGGACACACTGCCATAGTGACAGTATTGGGCAGCGTCACTCATCCTGTGAGTGGACACACCGCCATAGTGACAGTATTGCGCAGCGCCACTCAACCTGTGAGTGGACACACCGCCATAGCAGCATGTACAACACTCCCTAATAAGAAGAAAACCCGTTGGGTTGTTCATCCTGTCACATGTACCAAGACACAGCTGGGACTTGCTTAACTGCCTCAAGTGAACAGCTCCTCAAACAAAGAAAATATAATTGTCAATAAAATTTGTTATCTTGCAGGTGGAAAACGAGGGAATGTTTTAATAACAGTATCTATATTTGACAAATAGTGTTTTCCTAACTCAAGCAATGTTGGGTTTATTATACTACACATATTTCTAATGTCCCTTAGGTGTTCACATTCTCTCAGGTAGTGGTCAAGGCGGTGTCCGTCACTCTCATCACAGATTCTGCAACTCCACTGCTCAACTATTGTTTCCATCCCGAATCTCCATGGATATTTGTATCCAAGACGGATTCTCACTATTAATGATTCTCTCCCGCGTCCTCCTCTTCATCCGTAACGATTGGGATTGCCAGCTGCAACCATGTTGTACCATCGTACAGATTCACTGGTTTGTGCTTCTAACCTCATTTCCTCAGTTACCTTGTCATGGTGATGTTTGTCTGATAATACTTCTAATTGATAGAAGTCTTGGGTATGAAGTATTCAATATGGTCTCTTTCAGCGCCTTCAGCTGCCAGCACATCTGCTCATTAATTTCCACAGATTCCAACATGGGAGGGGATCCATAGCCTTACCAGAAGAGTTGGACTTGCATATAGGGGAAACATGTATGTAGAGTACATAGAAACACGTAGAGTACTCTTAACTCTGTATAAGACTCCTGTTAGGACCTAGGTTTAGTCATCTCAGCAGAGAAAACAAAGATACTAAATCGGCGCCCACCCAGGCAGGGAGGAGCTGTTCGCAAGATGCAACTGTCTGATGGCTCCCAGCTTGACTATGTAAACAGATTCAAATACCTTGGCCTTGAGGTGCCACTGTATGGTCCTGTTGTATTCAGACTCTGTCGTCAGTATAAAGAGAGGCTCCGAGCTCTCAAGGCTGTTGCAGGTTATTACTCAGGCTATGGTGCCAATGTCAGAATTGTCAAAATGATGTACCTTGCATACATCAGATCTTTAGTGGATTATGCTGCACCTCTGCTTGCCTTGATGCCTGAAAGAAAACTTGGAGGGCTTGAAAAATTGCAGAACGAAGCCTTGAGGATAATCCTTGGGTGCCCTCGTACCACAAAGATACTTAATATGAGAAAGGAACTTAATATTCCGAGCGTTGTTGATCGTGTTACTGAAATTAACTGTCAAATTGGTATAAAAATGCTTAGACTAACTCATCCTAACACTTGCACAGAAGCCCTCCAGAATTTCTTTATTGAAGGTCAACATTGTTCCAAATGAATAACTAAAACTGGAACTCAACTCAGAATGTATCAGGTTTATAATTTGTACCAAGAGAAACAACAACGGCACTTTCCTGCACCGTGGGAGGTTACACCCTTTCCAGTTTTAATCCCTCCCTTTCCACCCAAGAAGCAAATTAGAGATCAGCCCAAGCTTCGTCTTGAGGCAAACCTCAACGCCTTAAGCCATATTGATGCTCTGTCCACAGAACATTCTCTCTCTCAAATCATATACGCTGATGGTTCCCTACACCGCCCCACGGGTGCAGCTGGAAGTGCAGTTGTTCTGACAATGGGCGATGGCTTGTACTTTGAGTGGGGAGTCCGTATAAACAATTGGGCCTCTACCCTTCAGACCGAACTATTTGCCTTGATCCTTGCACTGAAATATGTACAAGTCTCCAAACTTGATACATTAATTGTAAGTGACTCCTTATCATCCTTAAATGCTCTCAACTCTTTAAGACATAACTGTAACATGCTCGTGTCCGAAGCTAGACACAAATACAACAAAATTATTAAGGATGGTAACAGAGTCCATTTCATGTGGTCTCCATCTCATGTTGGCCTCCGAATGCATGATAGAGCTGATAAGTTAGCCAAAGAATCTGCCTTTAAAGGAGCCGTTGAGTGTAACCTTGGATTGTCAATGAGCAATCTGAGAGCAGCAGTACACCGAGAACTTCAACAAGATCTTGTAGATCTCAGGCAAAGTGAAATTGACACCAGTAATTCCATCTATCATCATACTATCATACAAGAGGAGCCACACATCTATGGATCATCCAATAAAATCAGCAGACTTCTAGATGTTACTACTGCTCAGCTTAGACTCGGTTACAAGTATCTCTGGGAATTCTCATTATCTGCCGGTTTTTTTTTTCAGGAATATTCCTGGGCGGACCCTAAGCCTCTGGCTGGCCCACTAAGTGTTGCTTGTTTCTGTTTTACTTGGGCGAAGTATGAGTATTTATGACTCGTAAGGTCGCTTTAGTAAGATTTTACCATATGTGTTTAACAACTTCTTCTGCTCTGTTGAATCTAAGTTGAAATCTTAATGGGTTTGTAACTGTGCACTGTGTTAGATAATGTTCCAGAGGTCTGTTGTGGCTGTAACTGTGCACTGTGTTAGATAATGGTCCAGTGGTCTGTTGTGGCTGTAACTGTGCACTATGTTAGATAATGTTCCAGAGGTCTGTTGTGGCTGTAACTGTGCACTATGTTAGATAATGTTCCAGAGGTCTGTTGTGGCTGTAACTGTGCACTGTGTTAGATAATGTTCCAGAGGTCTGTTGTGGCTGTAACTGTGCACTGTGTTAGATAATGGTCCAGTGGTCTGTTGTGGCTGTAACTGTGCACTGTGTTAGATAATGTTCCAGAGGTCTGTCGGGCATTTCTCCACAGTGTTGACATTTCCTCTCATCTTCCGGAACCTGTAAGCCTATTTCCCATGCACATAGGTATCCAAGCCTGATGCGATGTAAGTGTACTTCTGTTGCTCTACTGCTCCCTTTCATCAAACTAAGTGGTTCGTAGTTGGTTGATGTCTTGTACCAACCCGCAGATCCTGATGTTGCAACTGCTGTGTTGTGGTCACTGTACATCTTTTGCATTGCTCTGTTTCTAATTACTTTCTTAATCTGTGACAGACTCTGTGGTATGTAAATGTCTACATTTCTTTTCTTAGTTGCAAGTTTTGCAGCTTCGTCTGCAATGTCATTTCCTATTATTCCCACATGACTTGGCACCCAGTTGATAAGTACCCGTCGACCTTGTCGTTTGAGTGTTTGCATTAATGATATGACATTTGTGATCAGATGTATGTTATCACATATGTGTTCTTGTTGCAAGGTTTCAATGGCGATTCTCGAATCTGTATGTATGATAATATGTTGTCGGTGTTCAGCAAGAGCATGTTCCAAAGCCTTTTGAATGGCTATCATCTCTGTTTGTAAAGTCGAACACCCATTTGAGAGCCTCCAACTATGTACAGAGTTTCCTGCTTTAACTGCAGCTCCGGTTTCTTGTCCCTGATGGTCTACTGATCCATCTGTGAAGTAAGTGAAGCTGTCAGATGCCAAGTTTGCTTCTATATGCATCTGTGCAATGTTACGTAGTAGATGAGGATTTGTCTGGTTCTTTTTTCCTTCAATAACCATAATCTTAAAGTCTGCTGGCGGAGATTCCCAAGGGGCTTGCATAACAAAGTCTGCATGTATTTCGTCGACACCCTTCTCAGTGACTGTGTTTGTTATATCGAATGTATTGATGGTGTTTATCGCACAATGGGTCCACCTGTTGCTACTGGAGGCTCTTCTGTTCAGAGTTAGTGCTCCAGTGATTATATCTTTAAGTGAACTGATTCTAGGTCTAGTCAATATCTTGGTCAGCATGCACGCAGCGATCCCTTTTACCCTTATTTCAAGTGACGTTAGCTTGGTTTCTAGTCTTAGGTTCAGTATTTTAGTCCATCTGGGAGCTCCTGTTATGATTCGCAATGCATCGTTTTGAATAACCTCAACGTTTGCCCACTGGCCAGGAGAAAGAGTGAGTAAGGCAGGCGCTGCATAATCAACTAGGGAACGAACGGCGTGTATGTAAAACATTCTTAACACTTTGTGTCCCGCTCCTAGACGGGGCCCTGTGATTGCTCTCATTATATTTAGTCGTGATTTTGCTTTCTCCTTCAGATATTGAATTTGCTTGTTGAATGTCATTTTAGAATCTATCCACACTCCGAGATATTGATATTGTGTAACCCACTGAAGGTTAATGTCTTGAATGCGTAGGTGCCTGTCTGGAGTGTTGCCGCCTAGTCTCATTGTCTTAGACTTCTTTGCAGATATTTTTACTCCTAAAATGCTGCATTCTGATGTTACTTTATCTAATGCACCTTGTGCTTTATTTAGAAGTGAAGGACCTGTGATAACTAATGCTATATCATCAGCATAGCTTAGCAATTTAACCCCTTCTGTAAATGTCATGGTAACAAGGTTTTCCATAAGGATGTTAAAAAGACTAGGACTGAGGACTCCTCCTTGTGGAGTCCCATTCTCATGCAAGTGGTAGTCCGACACTTGTCCTTGCAACTTTACTCTGGCATACCTGTGACTTAGGTAATCTTGAATCCATGCTAGCATATTTCCCTTTACACCTTTTTTAACTAAGGTGTGTAAAATTGCTTGCGGGCTTGCAAGTTTGAATGCTTTTTCTAGATCAAAGAAGATCACTATAGCTGGACCTGAGTTAACTGTTGCTAGTAATGTTGCTATGCAGTTGGCAGTACCTACTCCTCTAGTGAAGCCAAATATGTGTTTATGAAGGTCTCCAGTCTTCCACAGTAGCCTATTTAAGACCATCCGTTCTGCAGTTTTACTAATGCATGATGTTAATGAAATGAGTCTGTAATTGCCAGGTTCTTTCGGTTTAGGAATTGGTATGATGTGTGCTTTCTTCCAAGAGGTCGGTAGTTTGCCTTGCTGCCAAGATGCATTGATGACGTCCAATATTCCTTGTTCTCCAGCAGGACCTGCATGTGCGATCATTGAGTATGTAATGGTATCAGCACCTGGTGCAGTGTCCTTACCACCTTTTTGGCTCTGATTAGTTCTTGTTGGTGAAGGGACAGTCACATTCGTCATTTATAGCTATGCTCTCATGAATGACTGTCAACCTCTCTTGTTTTAATTGTTCTTGCTGCCTTCGGACCATTGCAGGAAGCTGATATGAAGCTGTTCTTTCTGCAAATTGTAGAGCAAGTCTCTCAGCCTCCTGCAATGGTTGAATACATGCCTGTGGTCGGGCTGGTCGACCTGATATAGTGTTAATCTGACCCCATATCTTGCCAAGACTACTATGTTCATTTAGAGTTTGACACCACTCAGACCATCTTGCCTCCTTTACTTCTCTAGAAACTCGTCTTGCTTCAGATATCACCGCTCTTAGCAGAGTTCTTCCTTCTGGTGTGAGGTTTCTCTTTAGATGTTTTCTGAAGATGTTGACTCTGTGGTTCTGTTCTTTAACTTCACTACTATAGAACCAATAGTTCTTTCGTTTTGTGTTTCCTGTGATAATGATTGGAATAGCTTTGTTTGCAGCAGCTGCAATGGCTTCCTGCAGATTGGTCTCGTGTATGTTCAAATCCTCAGTTGGCGTGTATGTTGCAAACCATTTTCAAGTTCTTCTTGGTATATATTCAATTGGCCTTTCTTAAATTCCACCTAGGTGTGAGGGGTGTAGGAGGTCGTTCTATGTTTAGTGTTGTGACAGTAGCATAGTGGTCACTGGTGATCACCGGGTCTACTTCCCACTTCGCCGAGCTTGAGTGCTGTTGAGATTAATGTAAGATCAGGGAACCTCCTACAATGTGAGTGGGTTCCGTGTTGAGAAGTGTATTTCAGGTACTTCTCGCAGAGCNTTCCATTTTTATTTACAGTATATAGATATAATAACATTTTATACACCATTTCTCAATTGGAACCTGATCTGTGTTGCAGGAACCTTGACCTGTGTTGCAGGAACCTTGACCTGTGTTGCCTGTGTTCCAGTAGAGCATTATATATATAGCAGCGTCCTCAGGATGTTACTAAATTACTGTGATTACGATAATTTGTATTTAATGTGTTAATAATAACACGTTTGAGGAGGCCCTGACCGGGGTGGGAGCCCTTGAGTGACGGAGCCCTGAGCAGGTGTCCCCGGGGGGAACCATGTTGGGTGTCCCCGGGGGGGGCCATGTTGGGTGTCCCCGGGGGGGAACCATGTTGGGTGTCCCCGGGGGGGGCCATGTTGGGTGTCCCCGGGGGGACCATGTTGGGTGTCCCCGGGGGGGGGCCATGGTGGGTGTCCCCGGGGGGGCCCATGTTGGTGTCCCCCGGGGAGGGGCCATGTGGGTGTCCCCGGGGGGGGGCCATGTTGGGTGTCCCCGGGGGGGGGCCATGTTGGGTGTCCCCGGGGGGGGCATGTTGGGTTGTCCTTGGGGGGCCATGTTTGGGTGTCCCGGGGGTGGCCATGTTGGGTGTCCCCGGGGGGCCATGTGGGGTCCCCGGGGGGGCATGTTGGGTGTCCCCGGGGGGGCCATGTTGGGTGTCCCCGGGGGGGGCATGTTGGGTGTCCTTGGGGGGGCCATGTTGGGTGTCCCCGGGGGTGGCCATGTTGGGTGTGTCCCGGGGGGGCCATGTTGGGTGTCCCCGGGGGGGCCATGTTGGGTGTCCCCGGGGGGGGCATGTTGGGTGTCCCCGGGGGGGCCATGTTGGGTGTCCCCGGGGGGGCATGTTGGGTGTCCCCGGGGGGGCCATGTTGGGTGTCCCCGGGGGGGCCATGTTGGGTGTCCCAGGGGGGCATGTTGGGTGTCCCCGGGGGGCCATGTTGGGTGTCCCCGGGGGCATGTTGGGTGTCCCCGGGGGGGGCCATGTTGGGTGTCCCCGGGGGGGCATGTTGGGTGTCCCGGGGGGGGGCCATGTTGGGTGTCCCCGGGGGGGCATGTTAGGTGTCCCCGGGGGGCCATGTTGGGTGTCCCGGGGGGGCCATGTTGGGTGTCCCCGGGGGGGCCATGTTGGGTGTCCCCGGGGGGGCATGTTGGGTGTCCCCGGGGGGCATGTTGGGTGTCCCCTGGGGTGGCATGTTGGGTGTCCCCAGGGGGGGGCCATGTTGGGTGTCCCGGGGGGGGGGCATGTTGGGTGTCCCCGGGGGGAGCCATGTTGGGTGTCCCCGGGGGGAGCCATGTTGGGTGTCCCCAGGTGGGGGGCCATGTTGGGTGCCCCGGGGGGGCGCCATGTTGGGTGTCCCGGGGGGGGGCGCCATGTTGGGTGTCCCCGGGGGGGGGCCATGTTGGGTGTCCCGGGGGGCGCCATGTTGGGTGTCCCCGGGGGGGCCATGTTGGGTGTCCCCGGGGGGGGCCATGTTGGGTGTCCCCGGGGGGGGGCGCCATGTTGGGTGTCCCCGGGGGGGCATGTTGGGTGTCCCCTGGGGGCCATGTTGGGTGTCCCCAGGTGGGGGGCCATGTTGGGTGTCCCAGGTGGGGGGCCATGTTGGGTGCCCCGGGGGGGCGCCATGTTGGTGTCCCCGGGGGGGGCGCCATGTTGGGTGTCCCCGGGGGGGCGCCATGTTGGGTGTCCCCGGGGGGGGCCATGTTGGGTGTCCCCGGGGGGGGCCATGTTGGGTGTCCCCGGGGGGGGGGCCATGTTGGGTGTCCCCGGGGGGGCATGTTGGGTGTCCCCGGGGGGGGGCCATGTTGGGTGCCCCGGGGGGGCGCCATGTTGGGTGTCCCCGGGGAGGGGCCATGTTGGGTGTCCCGGGGGGGGGGCCATGTTGGGTGTCCCCGGGGGGGGCCATGTTGGGTGTCCCCGGGGGGGGGCCATGTTGGGTGTCCCCGGGGGTTATCTTGAGATGATTTCGGGGCTTTTAGTGTCCCCGCGGCCCGGTCCTCGACCAGGCCTCCACCCCCAGGAAGCAGCCCGTGACAGCTGACTAACACCCAGGTACCTATTTTACTGCTAGGTAACAGGGGCATAGGGTGAAAGAAACTCTGCCCATTTTTCTCGCCGGCGCCTGGGATCGAACCCAGGACCACAGGATCAGAAGTCCAGTGTGCTGTCCGCTCGGCCGACCGGCTCCCGGGGGGAGCGCCATGTTGGGTGTCCCCGGGGAAGAACCATGTTGGGTGTCCCCGGGGGAACCATGTTGGGTGTCCCGGGGGGGGGGGCGCCATGTTGGGTGTCCCCGGGGGGGGCCATGTTGGGTGTCCCCGGGGGGCGCCATGTTGGGTGTCCCCGGGGGGCATGTTGGGTGTCCCCGGGGGGGCCATGTTGGGTGTCCCCGGGGGGGCATGTTGGGTGTCCCCGGGGGGGCCATGTTGGGTGTCCCCGGGGGGCATGTTGGGTGTCCCGGGGGGGGCCATGTTGGGTGTCCCCGGGGGGGGCCATGTTGGGTGTCCCCGGGGGGGCGCCATGTTGGGTGTCCCCGGGGGGGCATGTTGGGTGTCCCCGGGGGGGGCCATGTTGGGTGTCCCCGGGGGGGCATGTTGGGTGTCCCCGGGGGCCATGTTGGGTGTCCCCGGGGGGGGCCATGTTGGGTGTCCCCGGGGGGGCGCCATGTTGGGTGTCCCCGGGGGGGGCCATGTTGGGTGTCCCCGGGGGGGGCGCCATGTTGGGTGTCCCCGGGGGGGGCCATGTTGGGTGTCCCCGGGGGCATGTGGGTGTCCCGGGGGGGGGACGCCATGTTGGGTGTCCCCGGGGTGGGAGCCATGTTGGGTGTCCCCGGGGGGGGGCCCATGTTGGGTGTCCCCGGGGGGGAGCCATGTTGGGTGTCCCCGGGGGGGGAGCCATGTTGGGTGTCCCGGGGGGGGGCCCATGTTGGGTGTCCCCGGGGGGGCCCATGTTGGGTGTCCCCGGGGGGGGCCCATGTTGGGTGTCCCCGGGGGGGGCCCATGTTGGGTGTCCCCGGGGGGGGAGCCATGTTGGTGTCCCCGGGGGGGGCCATGTTGGGTGTCCCCGGGGGGGGGCCCATGTTGGGTGTCCCCGGGGGGGAGCCATGTTGGGTGTCCCCGGGGTGGGAGCCATGTTGGGTGTCCCGGGGGGCCCATGTTGGGTGTCCCCGGGGGGGGAGCCATGTTGGGTGTCCCTGGGGGGGCCATGTTGGGTGTCCCCGGGGGGCCATGTTGGGTGTCCCCGGGGGGGAGCCATGTTGGGTGTCCCCGGGGGGGGAGCCATGTTGGGTGTCCCCGGGGGGGCCCATGTTGGGTGTCCCCGGGGGGGGAGCCATGTTGGGTGTCCCCGGGGGGAGCCATGTTGGGTGTCCCCGGGGGGAGCCATGTTGGGTGTCCCCGGGGGGGAAAGTAGCCATGTTGGGTGTCCCCGGGGGGGAGCCATGTTGGGTGTCCCCGGGGGGAGCCATGTTGGGTGTCCCGGGGGGGGGAAAGTAGCCATGTTGGGTGTCCCCGGGGGGGGAGCCATGTTGGGTGTCCCCGGGGGGGGGGAAGTAGCCATGTTGGGTGTCCCCGGGGGGGAGCCATGTTGGGTGTCCCCGGGTGGGGGCCATGTTGGGTGTCCCCGGGGGGGGGGGGAAGGGAGCCATGTTGGTGGTCCCCGGGGGGAGCCATGTTGGGTGTCCCTGGGGGGGGAAGGGAGCCATGTGGGTGTCCCCGGGGGGGAAGGGAGCCATGTTGGGTGTCCCCGGGGGGAGCCATGTTGGTGTCCCGGGTGGGGGCCATGTTGGGTGTCCCCGGGGGGCGCGCCATGTTGGCTGTCCCTTTTCATGGATTTAAGGATTTATTGACTAATAATATATCTTGTTCGCCAGCTCACTGCTCGCTGACTCATCGGAAGGGAAGACACGTTTGGTCATGCTCCCATATATGGCACATTTTTTACGGTCTGATGACCTTCTAACCCTAGTATTGGATGTAACCATGTGATCAGACTACCGGTGTTCACCATTTTTGTACAACAGGACCTAGATTCACGAAGCTCCATGTATTTCTTCGTAAATAGGTTTGCTACGAAGGTTTTTAAGTACCGACTAAGAACGCGCTAAAGGGCGATTCAGAAAAGTAATCTTAGGAAATTTATAAGTAGTTCACTTGGGTCTCGCTAGATGTCACTAGGGCTTTTAGTTTGGCCAATCAGAGAGAAGGTAACATTTTTCATCTTACAGTTATAGCCAATCACGACGCTGGCATATCGGAGCTTATCCGTGACCACTTGCGACTTATTTACGTCGAATTTTCTTATAAAATTAGTAATTTTTTAAATAAAACTTTTTTTTCAACTTGTAGAGTCAGCACCGACATTGTACTGTACAAATATGTTACATTTTTTGTTTACCACCGTAATTCTAAGAGATAGTGTATGACTCCCCTTGTCGCTCCCAAGACTTGAGAAGTGATGGTATTTATTTACGTATATATTTACTCAAATTTACCCAAGGGCCATTAACTATGTAGTGGACTCGACGAGGATAAAAAGCCGGGGGCTTGTTAAGTCCCGCCAATTGTCCTAATGATATTTTCTAGCTGGATTTTGATATTTACGGCTTCAGCGGGTAGGCTGTTCCATGGGTTTATAGCCCTCTTGGTGCAAAAAAAAAATCTGTTTTCACTCCTACTTGAGAGGACATACTCTCCAACACTATATCTGTGATTGCTCTGTTATCAGTGACTTCACACCAAATTGTATGAGGAACTTTGAGCTCTGTAACTACTTCATACACTCAGGAATATTGGAAGATATTCTTGTGCTGTACCCCAGACTTTGCCAGTGGAGGCTAATAGATCAGCCTTACAATTCTTATTCTCTCCTGATTCCATGTATGACTGGCCATCCTGTGAGGTGGGAATGTTGGATGAGCTTGTAGCTAGTTTATGATCTACACTGTGTGGTCCTTCATACAGAACAGGGAAGCAACACACATTGCTGTGTATACCTAAACATGTTAAAAAATACATTGTTTGAGAGGAGTCTTGTAGAAACTGGTAAGAGTAATTATAATATAATGTTTCCGTGATTCAGTGCTTACCTCTTGTGAAAATTGTGAAGTTGTTGTTTAGTCAGAGTTGATTTGTTTTTTTGTATTGAGGCTGGTATTTTGTACCTTGATTCCATGTATGCCTAACCATACTGTGAGATGGGAGTATTAGATAAACTTATAGCTAGTTTATCTACACTGTGTAATCTTCCATATAGAATAGGGTAGCAGCACAATGCTGTATATACCTAAGCTGCTTAATAAAAAAAATCCGTAATAAAGATTTTAAATTATAGTTTGTATTATTACAAGTATTATCCTTATTAAATCATGTTAATCATGGATCATTAAGATCTCATGTCCCTTCTACCTCTCCCTCGCTCTCTCATCCTTTTTCATGACACTGTCTTCGACGCTGCCCTCCGCTCTATTCCTCGCTCTTCCTCTCGGGGACCACGGAAGTACGTTCCCTGGTGAAATGCAGACTGTGCTCGGGCTGTCCGCTGTAAGCGTGCAGCCTGGAAGAGGCACCGCCGCCGGCAGACGGCCGATTCTTTTCTTTTCTTTCGGAAGACGAGTGCGGTGGCCCGTAGGGCCATTCGTACGGCTAAACGTGAATGTTGGGCATCTTATGTCTCCACCATTACGTCCGAAACTCCCCTGCCACAGATCTGGAAGCGTATCCGCAAGATAGCGGGTAAGTTCGTTCCCGATGTTTCACCGGTCCTTCACCTCTGTGGTACTCTTGTGGCAGACCTTTTGCAGGTCGCTACCGAATTGGGTTCCCACTTTTCTTCTGTTGGCTATGGTCTTCATCTTCCCCAATCATTCCTTCTTCGTAAACCTGTCCATGAGTCTCGTCCTTTAGATTTCTGCACTCGTCTTCGACTTCCCTATAACGATCCCTTCTCTCTCTCTGAACTTCGTTCTGCCCTGGCCCTCTGCGGTTCTTCGGCGGCGGGCTCAGATAGTATTCATTATGAGATGCTTCGCCATCTCCCTCCGTGCACGTCTCGGTATTTACTGAGTCTGTATAATCGGATCTGGGAGTCGTCGTCAGTCCCTGAGGACTGGCTCGATGCCGTTGTCCTCCCTGTTCGCAAACCAGGGTCTCTGGGAACTTCCCCTAAGGACTTTCGCCCTATTGCCCTCACAAGTTGTGTGTCTACAAACTCTTTGAACGTATGGTTAACGTTCGTCTGATGTGGTTCCTGGAACACCATCACCTCCTCTCCCCTTCTCAATTTGGTTTCCGCAAGTGCTGCAGCACGACAGATGTCCTGGTGAACTTGGAGGTCTATATTCGTACTGCTTTTGCTGCGAAGACCTCCGTTGTTGCCGTCCTTTTTGACCTGGAAAAGGCTTAGGACACCACTTGGCGATATCACATTCTATCCCAGCTTCATTCTTTTGCCCTTCGTGGTCATCTCCCTCTCTTTCTCCTCGGCTTCCTCTCTCGTCGTTCCTTTCGGGTGCGGCTTGGTACCGCTCTCTCTGCCTCTTTTCAGCAATACGAAGGTGTACCCCAGGGTAGTGTTTTGAGCACTACTGTTTTTTCTGGTTGCCTTCAATGGTCTTCTTTCCCCCTCTCCCTTCAGGCGTCTTCTCCGCTCTCTATATCGATGATCTTACCCTTTGCTGTCAGGGTGATGATTCGCCTCTCCTTCAACGCCGGCTTCAACTTGCGATTGATGCCGTGTCGTCTTGGGCCACCGATCATGGCTTCACGTTCACTACTACTAAGACTTGTGCCATGACTTTTACTCGGAAACGGGTCGTTCTTCGTCCGTCTTTGTCACTTTATGGTCATCCCCTTGAGTACAAAGATTCCGTGAAGCTTTTGGGGTTATTCCTTGACACTCGTTTGTCTTGGTCTCCCCATATCTCTTACCTCCGTGTTGAGTGCTCTAAGGCCCTTACCCTCCTTCGGGTATTATCCCATACTTCTTGGGGAGCGAATAGGCGCATTCTCCTTGCTTTTCATTCCTCTCTCGTCCTGTCTAAGCTCGATTATGGTTGTCCTGCTTACTCTTCTGCTTCTCCTTCTACTCTTCGCCGTCTTGATGCTTTGCACCATATTGGGCTGCGCCTCAGTTCTGGTGCCTTTCGTTCGACTCCCGTCCTTAGCTTGTATGTTGACACTGGCTTCCTATCTCTCCAGGACTGCGATGATCGCTACTGTCTTCGCTATCTTGCACTGTCCTTACAACATCCTTCCTCTCGCCTAAGTTGTGCTCTAACTTTTACCCCTCCTGCGGTTCCTGTTCCTCTTCACCACCTCCCTCTTTCTGTCCGGTTATCTCGCTTACAAGATTCTCTTTCCGTTTGTATTTCTAATGTTTCTCCTCGTGTTGTTCCTTCTTTGCCCCCGTGGAGTCCACCCCTTCCTAAACTAAAGTCACTTTTCACGCGTCACTAAAGCTTTTACCCCTCCTACGGTTCTAAAACGCCTTTTCCTTGAGCACTTTTCTTCTCACTCCTGCTCTGTTTCTGTCTTCACCGATGGGTCTAAGTCTGCGGAAGGTGTTGGCTACTCTGTTGTTTTTCCTGATCGCACTTATATGTGTCGCTTACCTCCGGAGACTAGCATCTTCACAGCGGAGCTATATGCTATTCTCTATGCTCTTCGTCTCCTGCTTTCTCGTTGGCAGTCTTCCTTTGTGGTTGTTGTTGACTCTCGTAGTGCCCTCATGGCTCTCGGGTCCTTTAATCCGGTTCATCCAGTAGTTGTCGAGATCCAGCATTGGCTGTTTCTTGTTCACAGTAAATTTAAGTCGGTTGAGTTTTGTTGAGTTCCCAGCCATATTGGCGTGTCTTTAAATGAGCGTGCAGATGCAGCCACCAAGGAAGCTGTCCGCTCTTGTCCCATCTCTCGTAAAGATATTACTTATTCTGACTTTTACGCGGTTATCCATTCCTCCATCCTTACCTGTTGGCAGGCTTCTTGGTCGTCTGTTACTGGTAACAAACTACGTCTCTTAAATGTTGTGTTTCCTCGTGGCCGTTCTCCTACCACTGTAACCGGCGATGGGAAACGGCTCTGGCGAGGTTGCGTATTGGCCATACTCACTTAACCCATGGTCACTTGTTGGAGCGCCGCCCTGCTCCTTATTGTCCTAATTGCATTGTCCCTCTTATGGTCGTGCATGTCCTTCTTGAATGTCCTGACTTCCGGGACGAGCGTGTGTCTTGCTTTCCGACCGTCCCTCGCGGTCACTTGTCCCTCAGTAGAATTCTTGGTGACTCGGATACTTTTGATATCGTTCGCCTTATGCGTTTTTGTTCTCGTATTGGCATTCTTGGTGATATTTAGCGCCCTCTGATTATTCCGCACATTTGATGGTGCTACATAGCCTTCCTGGTTTGGTGGCTTCTTTTGATAATTACTTACTTACTAAGATCTCATGTTGATATGTAATAGTCATATTTCTTTTGAATCATTCATTAAATTGTGCATTATGTCTAAATTTTTCACTTCCTTGGATATACTGTACAGTACAAAAAGATAGGATAAAAATAAACCAATAATATTTCTTTCATTATATTTTTTATTTAAACAACTGCATCAATATTTTTACAGCTGACAGGATTTGTTTTACCATACAGGTGCATTATTTGTTAAAAAAAAATTGGTTTATTGTTACAATGGTGCTACATAGCCTTCCCAGCTTGGTGCCTTCTTTTAATAATTACTTACTGATTAATAAATAAATAATAATAAATAAATTTTATTCAGGAAAAGTACATAGAGTTGATTTACAAACATAATGTTGGATTTATAGACAGAGCTAGTACATACAATACCTAAAGTCACTAATACTCATAGCGTTTCGGGCAAGGTTTGAGGGAAAAAACACTTAGACTAAAATTAAATAGTAATTGGGAATTAGGTATAAATTGTGTTGAAAGACTGAATAAAAAATAAAAAAGGGGGGGGGAACATAGCAGAAATCTGTAATTGTACACGTTGGTGAACAAACAGCATTGTTTAAAAAATAGCAAGACATGGGTTGACATTTAGGAGGCAAAGTAGGTTACATGGAGTTAATTAGGTAGTACTTGGGTTTACTCTTAAACTGGTTGAAAGAGGTACAGCCTTTGACATGATTCGGGAGGTCATTCCACATTCTGGGTCCCTTGATTTGTAGAGCACTTCTAGTTTGGTTACACACAGCCAAATTGTGTAACAGGAAGAGGTCTTGGACACAAATTTGTTCCATGCTAAATGTAGAGGAATCAGCTGAGTATTCCTCAAATAAAATAAGTTGACTCAGCTTATAAGGTAAATAAAATAAGCATTTCTCAAATAAGTAGCTGCCTCACCTCACTGCCTTACTGCTACATAGCCTTCCCGGCATGGTGCCTTCTTTTGATACACAACTTGGGTGTGGAACAAGTAATTAACAGGAAAAGGTCTTGGACCCCTACTTCTCTCTCTCTTTTTTAATAGTCCATATAGTCATAATTACAGCTTTAAGTATTCAACGAAAAAAGTTTTTGAAGTTTTTACCCTTCTCCTTACCTGACATCATTTGTGCAGCATATTTTTATTTTGTCTCACCCAGATTTAATTTAAAAATAAAACCAAAGAAAATTAATTAAAAATAGGCGTGTACCTTAGCTATACATACCCATCTATACTTATTACTAGGTGAACAGGGGCATTTGGTGATAGTAAATGCTCCCATCAGGCAGGGCTCATCACCTTCTCTCATATTTCATGTTCACCAGTGTTTATTTACTTAATAACTACGGGTATAATATCTTGCTATTATAAAACTAATTCTAATATCATAAAAGACATATTTACTATAAGTTTCAAGCAGAGAATGCATATATAACTAACACGAAGGACTCCTCTTCACGAGATTTGCCAACTAAAATCTTTTTGTTTATATTACAATCGATCCTCGTGTTGTGTAGTAGAGAAAAATTGACTTATATCCAGTTTACATAAAGCTACGAGTGGTCGACAGCACTCTTAGCTGACGGAGCAAACTTACGAAGGTTTTCCTTCTTAGTGTAACTACCTGAATACCGACGTAGCCGCCACGAAGGTGCTAAGAAGGAAAAACATTCGTAAGTACCTTCGTGAATCTGGCCCCTGAATCTGGCTCCTGATAGCAGCTGCCACACACACGACCTGCACCTGCCGCACACACGACCTGCAGCTGCCACACACACGACCTGCAGCTGCCACACACACGACCTGCAGCTGCCGCACACACGACCTGCAGCTGCCACACACACGACCTGCAGCTCCCACACACACGACCTGCAGCTCCCACACACACGACCTGCAGCTGCCGCACACACGACCTGCAGCTCCCACACACACGACCTGCAGCTCCCACACACACGACCTGCACCTGCCACACACACGACCTGCACCTGCCACACACACGACCTGCAGCTGCCACACACACGACCTGCACCTGCCACACACACGACCTGCAGCTCCCACACACACGACCTGCAGCTCCCACACACACGACCTGCAGCTGCCACACACACGACCTGCAGCTGCCACACACACGACCTGCAGCTCCCACACACACGACCTGCACCTGCCACACACACGACCTGCACCTGCCACACACACGACCTGCACCTGCCACACACACGACCTGCAGCTCCCACACACACGACCTGCAGCTGCCACACACATACGACCTGCAGCTCCCACACACACGACCTGCAGCTGCCACACACACGACCTGCAGCTCCCACACACACGACCTGCAGCTCCCACACACACGACCTGCAGCTCCCACACACACGACCTGCAGCTCCCACACACACGACCTGCACCTGCCACACACACGACCTGCAGCTCCCACACACACGACCTGCAGCTCCCACACACACGACCTGCAGCTCCCACACACACGACCTGCAGCTGCCACACACACGACCTGCAGCTGCCACACACACGACCTGCAGCTGCCACACACACGACCTGCACCTGCCACACACACGACCTGCAGCTCCCACACACACGACCTGCACCTGCCACACACACGACCTGCAGCTGCCACACACACACGACCTGCAGCTCCCACACACACGACCTGCAGCTCCCACACACACGACCTGCAGCTGCCACACACACGACCTGCAGCTCCCACACACACGACCTGCAGCTCCCACACACACGACCTGCAGCTCCCACACACACGACCTGCAGCTCCCACACACACGACCTGCAGCTCCCACACACACGACCTGCAGCTCCCACACACACGACCTGCAGCTCCCACACACACGACCTGCAGCTCCCACACACACGACCTGCAGCTCCCACACACACGACCTGCAGCTCCCACACACACGACCTGCAGCTCCCACACACACGACCTGCAGCTGCCACACACACGACCTGCAGCTCCCACACACACGACCTGCAGCTCCCACACACACGACCTGCAGCTGCCACACACACGACCTGCAGCTCCCACACACACACGACCTGCAGCTCCCACACACACGACCTGCAGCTCCCACACACACGACCTGCAGCTCCCACACACACGACCTGCAGCTCCCACACACACGACCTGCAGCTCCCACACACACAGTATAGCTTGTACTCCTCTGGTGCAAAGTTCTCTTACTAACTTCCACCACACAAACGTTGTAGTTCTCCAATACAAACACACAAATCCATCAGCATGCCATAATAAACGTTTTCCCAACAAAACATAATTAAATCAAATCACAGAAAATAAAACTCCTCCATCTGACATCTCTTTAAACACTATTGCGTCGCCGCGACGGTCCTCCCCCATCCTGGGCGGGTCCATTATGGGACATGTCCAGACATGTCGCCGCCTGCTGGGTGGCAAGGCTAAGCCTCCCTCACTCAGTTAGTGCTTGACCTCCAGCAAGGGCTGACGTATCACTCCGCCCCCAACATGTTCTCCTATCTCTACTCTCTTATTTGAGCTCACTGCCTTAATAAAATATATA
The DNA here is from genome assembly GCA_020271785.1 of Procambarus virginalis. Classification (NCBI taxonomy): domain Eukaryota; kingdom Metazoa; phylum Arthropoda; class Malacostraca; order Decapoda; family Cambaridae; genus Procambarus; species Procambarus virginalis. The sequence goes on from WNGS01158549.1 coordinate 42,707, forward strand.
TATACTATATATATATAAACACTTGCCATGATCGCTGGCCATACAATCAAACATAGGCAACAACTGTTATATTAGCTTAACGTAGAAATAGTATCTGAAGGGCTTTCGATCAGCTGTGGCTTCAATATCCAATCAGGTCTCTTTTAGACTGCCTGACAGCTCTTCTGCTACTGACTTGAGTACATTAAGTCTTCCCACACGCTTCACACATTAATGCCTGCCTATTTCCCTCCTCATGAAGGAGTTCACAACCAGGGGGTCCTCCTCTACCAGGAGCTCAATGGAGAACGACCTTCCCTCTCGACTTCTGTTGCTCAAGTAAAGCTAAAACGTCCAGCGAGCCTCACATCATGTCAGCAAAGTATCGACATCTCATGTCATGTTACTTATTCACATGTTCATCCTCTGCTTATGCTTTTAAACTATTCCCTGACATTTATCATGTATTTAGTATATATTCATATATCTATACTTCCTCTGACCTCACAATCAGGTCCAGTAGGCGGAATAACTTTCAGACGGGTAGACTCGTTCTTCAGGCTACCTGAGGTCACAACACTGTGCAGGGATCTCCACTGACTCAAAAGCAGCACTACAAAGCCTTAGTTAAAAATAGGCAGAAAACCTTGTGATAATCGTTGAAATCAAGAGAGCTTTGAGAGTACTAACCAAACTAACCAATCAGGGAAGAGTCGTCAAATTCCTGTGGATCCTCGACCATTTTGGAATATGTGGGAATGAACGAGCAGATGTGCTGGCTGCTGAAGGCGCTGAAGGAGACCATATTGAATACTTCATACCGAAGACTCTGCTACATATTAGAGGTATTACCAGACAATATCACCTTGACAAGGTAACTGAGGAAAGGAGTATCACTGAAACCACAAACCAGTGAATCTGTACGATGGTACAACATGGTTGCAGCTGGCAATCCCAATCATTATGGACGAAGAGGAGGAGGACGAGGGAGAGAATCATTAATAGTGAGAATCCGTCTTGGATACAAATATCCATGGAGATTCGGGATGGGAAAAAACAGTTGAGCAGAGGAGTTGCAGAATCTGTGATGAGAGTGACGGACACCGCCTTGACCACTACCCGAGAGAATGTGAACATCTGAGAGACCTTAGAAATATGTGTAGCATAATAAACCCCACATTGTTTGAGTAAGGAAAACACTAATTGTCAAATATAGATACTATTTTTAAAAGATTCCCCCATTTTGCACCTGCCAGATAACGTAAGTTTTAGTGGGTTAACAATATTAATTTTCTTGCTTGATAAGCTGTTCACTTGAGACAGTTAAGCAAGTCCCAGTTGTATCTGGGTACAAGTGACAGGATGAAGAACCCAGCGGTTTTCTTCCTATTGGGGAGTGTTGTACATGCTGCTTTGGCGGTGTGTCCACTCACAGGATGAGTGGCGCTGCCCAATACTGTCACTATGGGGGTGTGTCCACTCACAGGATGAGTGGCGCTGCCCAATACTGTCACTATGGAGGTGTGTCCACTCACAGGATGAGTGGCGCTGCCCATACTGTCACTATGGAGGTGTGTCCACTCACAGGATGAGTGGCGCTGCCCAATACTGTCACTATGAAGGTGTGTCCACTCACAGGATGAGTGGCGCTGCCCAATACTGTCACTATGGCGGTGTGTCCACTCACAGTATGAGTGACGCTGCCCAATACTGTCACTATGGCGGTGTATCCACTCACAGGATGAGTGGCGCTGCCCAATACTGTCACTATGGCGGTGTGTCCCTCACAGGATGAGTGGCGCTGCCCAATACTGTCACTATAGCGGTGTGTCCACTCACAGGAGAGTGGCGCAGCCCAATACTGTCACTATGGCGGTGTGTCCACTCACAGGATGAGTGGTGCTGCCACATACTGTCACTATGGAGGTGTGTCACTCACAGGATGTGTGACGCTGCCCAATACTGTCACTATGGTGGGTGTCCACTCACAGGATGAGTGGCGCTGCCCAATACTGTCACTATGGCGGTGTGTCCACTCACAGGATGAGTGGCGCTGCCCAATACTGTCACTATGGCGGTGTGTCCACTCGCAGGATGAGTGGCGCTTCCCAATACTGTCACTATGGCGGTGTGTCCACTCACAGGATGAGTTGCGCTGCCAATACTGTCACTATGGCGGTGTGTCCACTCACAAGATGAGTGGCGCTGCCCAATACTGTCACTATGGCGGTGTGTCCACTCACAAGATGAGTGGCGCTGCCCAATACTGTCACTATGGCGGTGTGTCCACTCACAGGATGAGTGGCGCTGCCAATTCTGTCACTATGGCGGTGTGTCCACTCACAGGATGAGTGGCGCTGCCCAATACTGTCACTATGGCGGTGTGTCCACTCACAGGATGAGTGGCGCTGCCCAATACTGTCACTATGGCGGTGTGTTCACTCACAGGATGAGTGGTGCTGCCCAATACTGTCACAATGGAGGTGTGTCCACTCACAGGATGAGTGA
>WNGS01158549.1:73011-83177 GCA_020271785.1 Procambarus virginalis
CCAAACACTGTCACCCACCACCACCACAACCACCACCCAACACGGTCGCCCTCCACCACCACCACCACCACCACCACCACCACCAACCACCCCACACTGTCACCCACCACCACCACCACCACCACACCCAACACTGTCACCCACCACCACACCACCACCCAACACTGTCACCCACCACCACCACACCACCACAACACTGTCACCCACCACAACACCACCACCCAACACTGTCACCACCCACCCACCACCACACCCAACACTGTCCACCACCACCACCACACCACCCAACACTGTCACCACCCACCACCACCACCACCCAACACTGTCACCCACCACCCACCACCACCACCAACACTGTCCACCACCACCACCACCACCACCCAACACTGTCACCCACCACCACCAACCACCACCCAACCTGTCACCCACCACCACCCACCACCACCCAACACTGTCACCCACGCACACCCACCACCACCACCCAACACTGTCACCCTCACCACCACCACCACCCAACACTGTCACCCACCACCACGGGGTTCAAGTCTCCGTCAGTGTCGGTGAGAATGATACAGTCGGTGAAGGTCACAGCCTCGCCCAGGGGCGCCGCCGCCTGACATATTTATTATTTTCCTTGTGGTCCCACAGGAACTGGCGGAGGACCACAACTGTGGTCACCCACACTCGCGTGAGGGTTGAGTGTGGTCACCCACACTCGCGTGAGGGTTGAGTGTGGGCACCCACACTCGCGTGAGGGTTGAGTGTGGTCACCCACACTCGCGTGAGGGTTGAGTGTGGTCACCCACACTCGCGTGAGGGTTGAGTGTGGTCACCCACACTCGCGTGAGGGTTGAGTGTGGGCACCCACACTCGCGTGAGGGTTGAGTGTGGTCACCCACACTCGCGTGAGGGTTGAGTGTGGTCACCCACACTCGCGTGAGGGTTGAGTGTGGTCACCCACACTCGCGTGAGGGTTGAGTGTGGTCACCCACACTCGCGTGAGGGTTGAGTGTGGTCACCCACACTCGCGTGAGGGTTGAGTGTGGGCACCCACACTCGCGTGAGGGTTGAGTGTGGTCACCCACACTCGCGTGAGGGTTGAGTGTGGTCACCCACACTCGCGTGAGGGTTGAGTGTGGTCACCCACACTCGCGTGAGGGTTGAGTGTGGTCACCCACACTCGCGTGAGGGTTGAGTGTGGTCACCCACACTCGCGTGAGGGTTGAGTGTGGTCACCCACACTCGCGCGAGGGTTGAGTGTGGGCACCCACACTCGCGTGAGGGTTGAGTGTGGTCACCCACACTCGCGTGAGGGTTGAGTGTGGTCACCCACACTCGCGTGAGGGTTGAGTGTGGTCACCCACACTCGCGTGAGGGTTGAGTGTGGTCACCCACACTCGCGTGAGGGTTGAGTGTGGTCACCCACACTCGCGTGAGGGTTGAGTGTGGGCACCCACACTCGCGTGAGGGTTGAGTGTGGGCACCCACACTCGCGTGAGGGTTGAGTGTGGTCACCCACACTCGCGTGAGGGTTGAGTGTGGTCACCCACACTCGCGTGAGGGTTGAGTGTGGTCACCCACACTCGCGTGAGGGTTGAGTGTGGTCACCCACACTCGCGTGAGGGTTGAGTGTGGTCACCCACATTCGCGTGAGGGTTGAGTGTGGTCACCCACACTCGCGTGAGGGTTGAGTGTGGTCACCCACACTCGCGTGAGGGTTGAGTGTGGTCACCCACACTCGCGTGAGGGTTGAGTGTGGTCACCCACACTCGCGTGAGGGTTGAGTGTGGTCACCCACACTCGCGTGAGGGTTGAGTGTGGTCACCCACACTCGCGTGAGGGTTGAGTGTGGTCACCCACACTCGCGTGAGGGTTGAGTGTGGGCACCCACACTCGCGTGAGGGTTGAGTGTGGTCACCCACACTCGCGTGAGGGTTGAGTGTGGTCATCCACACTCGCGTGAGGGTTGAGTGTGGGCACCCACACTCGCGTGAGGGTTGAGTGTGGTCACCCACACTCGCGTGAGGGTCTTGAGTGTGGTCACCCACACTCGCGTGAGGGTTGAGTGTGGTCACCCACACTCGCGTGAGGGTCTTGAGTGTGGTCACCCACACTCGCGTGAGGGTCTTGAGTGTGGTCACCCACACTCGCGTGAGGGTCTTGAGTGTGGTCACCCACACTCGCGTGAGGGTTGAGTGTGGTCACCCACACTCGCGTGAGGGTTGAGTGTGGGCACCCACACTCGCGTGAGGGTCTTGAGTGTGGTCACCCACACTCGCGTGAGGGTTGAGTGTGGGCACCCACACTCGCGTGAGGGTCTTGAGTGTGGTCACCCACACTCGCGTGAGGGTCTTGAGTGTGGTCACCCACACTCGCGTGAGGGTCTTGAGTGTTGTCACCCACACTCGCGTGTGGGTCTTGAGTGTGGTCACCCACACTCGCGTGAGGGTTGAGTGTGGGCACCCACACTCGCGTGAGTGTCTTGAGTGTGGTCACCCACACTCGCGTGAGTGTCTTGAGTGTGGTCACCCACACTCGCGTGAGGGTTGAGTGTGGTCACCCACACTCGCGTGAGGGTCTTGAGTGTGGTCACCCACACTCGCGTGAGGGTTGAGTGTGGGCACCCACACTCGCGTGAGTGTCTTGAGTGTGGTCACCCACACTCGCGTGAGGGTTGAGTGTGGTCACCCACACTCGCGTGAGGGTCTTGAGTGTGGTCACCCACACTCGCGTGAGGGTTGAGTGTGGGCACCCACACTCGCGTGAGTGTCTTGAGTGTGGTCACCCACACTCGCGTGAGAGTTGAGTGTGGGCACCCACACTCGCGTGAGTGTCTTGAGTGTGGTCACCCACACTCGCGTGAGTGTCTTGAGTGTGGTCACCCACACTCGCGTGAGGGTTGAGTGTGGGCACCCACACTCGCGTGAGTGTCTTGAGTGTGGTCACCCACACTCGCGTGAGGGTCTTGAGTGTGGTCACCCACACTCGCGTGAGGGTCTTGAGTGTGGGCACCCACACTCGCGTGAGGGTCTTGAGTGTGGGCACCCACACTCGCGTGAGGGTCTTGAGTGTGGTCACCCACACTCGCGTGAGTGTCTTGAGTGTGGGCACCCACACTCGCGTGAGTGTCTTGAGTGTGGGCACCCACACTCGCGTGAGGGTCTTGAGTGTGGGCACCCACACTCGCGTGAGGGTCTTGAGTGTGGGTACCCACACTCGCGTGAGGGTCTTGAGTGTGGTCACCCACACTCGCGTGAGGGTCTTGAGTGTGGTCACCCACACTCGCGTGAGGGTCTTGAGTGTGGTCACCCACACTCGCGTGAGTGTCTTGAGTGTGGTCACCCACACTCGCGTGAGGGTCTTGAGTGTGGTCACCCACACTCGCGTGAGTGTCTTGAGTGTGGTCACCCACACTCGCGTGAGTGTCTTGAGTGTGGTCACCCACACTCGCGTGAGGGTCTTGAGTGGTCCTCTGTTGCTCCCCCACGCAGGTGGAGGAAGGTGTTGCACAGCTCAGAGTGCCTAATCCTGCAGGTCGAGAGTATATCATGGCTGGTTGCTGTAGTGTGGGAGATCATGCCGCAGTTCCTGCTCACAGTGTGCACCTGGAGTGCTCAGGACTGGGAGACCCGTCACCTGTAGCCTCCTGCCACAGGTAACTGTAGTCCAACCTGATCCTGGCACCCACTGTGTCGCACAGTCTGGTCCACGTTGTGTGCTGCACATACACACATGTTCCAGATCTGAACACATTATAGAATTGTAGATAATTCTTCCAGGCCTTGGAAGGTGTGTGATATCTCTGCCCTCAGCCCTCCAGGTCTGCAACATTACAAGTCTTGGCAACAGAGATGGGATATCTGGGTCTAGTTCAATTGGTTCCTTTGTTGCATGCTAATTGGGCTACTTTGCGTGTCATCATGATGAGTATAAACATATCATCATGCGTGTAGGAGAAAGGGTTACAGAGGCACATAATGGGCTCAGGGACTGAACCCAACAATTCATTTAGCTAAGCAAGTTACAATCTAGATGAGCTAGTTACAAAATTCAATATAAGTCGTCACATCAACAATGGGTTCGAGATCGACCTCAAGTACAGGTTCTAAATTAAGCAACTGACATATGTGGAGAGCTAGTGTCACAATTTATATGTTTGTCCTGCACAACGCCCTCCATCCAGTGGGCAGCGGTGGATAGGTTACAATCACTCTGTTACTACCTACAGTTAGCAAACTGGGGATATTTGGCTAAAATTTCTGGTAGTAGACCATTTTGAATGAAATATTTACACATCGCTGGAACATTGGTTATAGAATTGTCTCTAAATTCACGTATCTTTTCGCACTCCATCACATAGTGACGGAGGGTGTGCGAATAATTTTGTTGACACAGTTTACATTTGGTCAGGTCTACATCGGCAGATAATGAAAATTCCCAGAGATACTCGTAACCGAGTCTAAGCCGAGCAGTAGTAACATCTAGAAGTCTGCTGATTTTATTGGATGATCCATAGATGTGTGGCTCCTCTTGCATGATAGTATGATGATAGATGGAATTACTGGTGTCGATTTCACTTTGCCTCAGATCTACAAGATCTTGTTGAAGTTCTCGGTGTACTGCTGCTCTCAGATTGCTCATTGACAATCCAAGGTTACGCTCAACAGCTCCTTTAAAGGCAGATTCTTTGGCTAACTTATCAGCTCTATCATGCATTCGGAGGCCAACATGAGATGGAGACCACATGAAATGGACTCTGTTACCATCCTTAATAATTTTGTTGTATTTGTGTCTAGCTTCGGACACGAGCATGTTACAGTTATGTCTTAAAGAGTTGAGACCATTTAAGGATGATAAGGAGTCACTTACAATTAATGTATCAAGTTTGGAGACTTGTACACATTTCAGTGCAAGGAGCAATGCAAATAGTTCAGTCTGAAGGGTAGAGGCCCAATTGTTTATACGGACTCCCCACTCAAAGTACAAGCCATCGCCCATTGTCAGAACAACTGCACTTCCAGCTGCACCCGTGGTGCGGTGTAGGGAACCATCAGTGTATATGATTTGAGAGAGAGAATGTTCTGTGGACAGAGCATCAATATGGCTTAAGGCGTTGAGCTTTGCCTCAAGACGAAGCTTGGGCTGATCTCTAATTTGCTTCTCGGGTGGAAAGAGAGGGATTAAAACTGGAAAGGGTGTAACTTCCCACGGTGCAGGAAAGTGCCGTTGTTGTCTCTCTTCTCATCGCATGGAGGTGTCAGTGACAGTAAAGTGTCAGACCAGCACAAGGAACCATCAACGCCGCGGATCACCATTTCATCTCCAGTTAAAGTCTCCGCGACTAAACCATAATGTTATTGTTGTATATTCTGACTTTACGTTAGTTTTGTTGACTAAAACTTCTTGAGGTTAATGTTTGTTTCAACACGCGCACGCGGGTGTATAAGGTATGACAACGAACACCCACACACGCGCACACACACACATACACACACACACACATACACACATACACACACACACACATAAACACGTCTCAGTGTTTAGGAAAAATGAAAATGGAGATGAGAAACCCATGGTTTAATCAGCGTTGCAAGCCAGCAAAGCAGCTAAGTAAAAGGTCGTGGAGACCCTATAGAAACAAGAAAACACTAGAGAGCAGAGAAAGATACCAGAGCGCCAGGGATGAATACGTCAGGGTGAGAAGAGAAGCAATATGAAAATGACATAGCGAGCAAGGCAAAGACTCGAGAAAGAAAAATAGCAACATCACCAAGCACCAGCAGACTCCGTACAGCACCTCACCCAGCACCAGCAGACTCCGTACAGCACCTCACCCAGCACCAGCAGACTCCGTACAGCACCTCACCCAGCACCAGCAGACTCCGTACAGCACCTCACCCAGCACCAGCAGACTCCGCACAGCACCTCACCCAGCACCAGCAGACCCCGTACAGCACCTCACCCAGCACCAGCAGACTCCGTACAGCACCTCACCCAGCACCAGCAGACTCCGTACAGCACCTCACCCAGCACCAGCAGACTCCGTACAGCACCTCACCCAGCACCAGCAGACTCCGTACAGCACCTCACCCAGCACCAGCAGACTCCGTACAGCACCTCACCAAGCACCAGCAGACTCCGTACAGCACCTCACCAAGCACCAGCAGACTCCGTACAGCACCTCACCCAGCACCAGCAGACTCCGTACAGCACCTCACCCAGCACCAGCAGACTCCGTACAGCACCTCACCAAGCACCAGCAGACTCCGTAGAGCACCTCACCAAGCACCAGCAGACTCCGTACAGCACCTCACCCAGCACCAGCAGACTCCGTACAGCACCTCGCCCAGCACCAGCAGACTCCGTACAGCACCTCACCAAGCACCAGCAGACTCCGTACAGCACCTCACCAAGCACCAGCAGACTCCGTACAGCACCTCGCCCAGCACCAGCAGACTCCGTACAGCACCTCACCAAGCACCAGCAGACTCCGTACAGCACCTCACCAAGCACCAGCAGACTCCGTACAGCACCTCACCAAGCACCAGCAGACTCCGTACAGCACCTCACCAAGCACCAGCAGACTCCGTACAGCACCTCACCAAGCACCAGCAGACTCCGTACAGCACCTCACCCAGCACCAGCAGACTCCGTACAGCACCTCACCCAGCACCAGCAGACTCCGTACAGCACCTCACCAAGCACCAGCAGACTCCGTAGAGCACCTCACCAAGCACCAGCAGACTCCGTACAGCACCTCACCCAGCACCAGCAGACTCGTACAGCACCTCGCCCAGCACCAGCAGACTCCGTACAGCACCTCACCAAGCACCAGCAGACTCCGTACAGCACCTCACCAAGCACCAGCAGACTCCGTACAGCACCTCGCCCAGCACCAGCAGACTCCGTACAGCACCTCACCAAGCACCAGCAGACTCCGTACAGCACCTCACCAAGCACCAGCAGACTCCGTACAGCACCTCACCCAGCACCAGCAGACTCCGTACAGCACCTCACCAAGCACCAGCAGACTCCGTACAGCACCTCACCAAGCACCAGCAGACTCCGTACAGCACCTCACCCAGCACCAGCAGACTCCGTACAGCACCTCACCAAGCACCAGCAGACTCCGTACAGCACCCAGCACCAGCAGACTCCGCACAGCAACCCAGCACCAGCAGACTCCGTACACCACCCAGCACCAGCAGACTCCGTACAGCACCCAGCACCAGCAGACTCCGCACAGCACCCAGCACCAGCAGACTCCGTACAGCACCCAGCACCAGCAGACTCCGTACACCACCCAGCACCAGCAGACTCCGTACAGCACCCAGCACCAGCAGACTCCGTACAGCACCAAGCACCAGCAGACTCCGTACACCACCCAGCACCAGCAGACTCCGCACAGCACCAAGCACCAGCAGACTCCGTACACCACCCAGCACCAGCAGACTCCGTACACCACCCAGCACCAGCAGACTCCGTACAGCACCCAGCACCAGCAGACTCCGTACAGCACCCAGCACCAGCAGACTCCGTACAGCACCCAGCACCAGCAGACTCCGTACACCACCCAGCACCAGCAGACTCCGTACACACACCCAGCACCAGCAGACTCCGTACACCACCCAGCACCAGCAGACTCCGTACACCACCCAGCACCAGCAGACTCCGTACAGCACCCAGCACCAGCAGACTCCGTACAGCACCAAGCACCAGCAGACTCCGTACACCACCCAGCACCAGCAGACTCCGTACACCACCCAGCACCAGCAGACTCCGCACAGCACCCAGCACCAGCAGACTCGGCACAGCACCCAGCACCAGCAGACTCCGTACAGCACCTCACCCAGCACCAGCAGACTCCGTACAGCACCTCACCCAGCACCAGCAGACTCCGTACAGCACCTCACCCAGCACCAGCAGACTCCGTACAGCACCCAGCACCAGCAGACTCCGTACAGCACCTCACCCAGCACCAGCAGACTCCGTACAGCACCCAGCACCAGCAGACTCCGCACAGCACCTCACCCAGCACCAGCAGACTCCGCACAGCACCCAGCACCAGCAGACTCCGCACAGCACCCAGCACCAGCAGACTCCGCACAGCACCCAGCACCAGCAGACTCCGCACAGCACCTCACCCAGCACCAGCAGACTCCGCACAGCACCCAGCACCAGCAGACTCCGCACAGCACCTCACCCAGCACCAGCAGACTCCGCACAGCACCTCACCCAGCACCAGCAGACTCCGCACAGCACCCAGCACCAGCAGACTCGGCACAGCACCCAGCACCAGCAGACTCCGTACACCACCCAGCACCAGCAGACTCCGTACACCACCCAGCACCAGCAGACTCCGTACAGCACCCAGCACCAGCAGACTCCGTACAGCACCCAGCACCAGCAGACTCCGTACAGCACCCAGCACCAGCAGACTCCGTACAGCACCCAGCACCAGCAGACTCCGTACAGCACCCAGCAGCAGCAGACTCCGTACAGCACCCAGCACCAGCAGACTCCGTACAGCACCCAGCACCAGCAGACTCCGTACACCACCCAGCACCAGCAGACTCCGTACAGCACCCAGCAGCAGCAGACTCCGTACAGCACCCAGCACCAGCAGACTCCGTACAGCACCCAGCAGCAGCAGACTCCGTACAGCACCCAGCAGCAGCAGACTCCGTACAGCACCCAGCACCAGCAGACTCGGCACAGCACCCAGCACCAGCAGACTCCGTACAGCACCCAGCACCAGCAGACTCGGCACAGCACCCAGCACCAGCAGACTCCGTACAGCACCCAGCACCAGCAGACCCCGCACAGCACCCAGCACCAGCAGACTCGGCACCTCACCCAGCACCAGCAGACTCCGTACAGCACCGAGCACCAGCAGACCCCGCACAGTACCTCACCAACGACAACATTACAAGAGGAAGGCAGGTGACTGCACAGGTCGACAAGTGGGTGGGACATTAACATGGAGCATGTCACCTAAACTGTCAGTTGTATACACCAGCGTCTCGGGTTATAAAAGTAGTCTTTATGTGCAGCAACACCCAGGTAACCTGTTGACCATCCGCTGGCTGGCTGGCCGGCTCGTGGCGCTAACACAATGATATCTTTGTTTGGCCACTCCAAAGACCGCCCCTGGACCATCCTGGACCACCCCTGGACCATCCCTGACCATCCCGGCCTGGACCATCCTTGACCACCCCTGACCATCCCGGCCTGGACCACCCCTGGACCACCCCTGACCATCCCGGCCTGGACCATCCCTGGACACCCCTGGACCACCCCTGACCATCCCGGACTGGACCACCCCTGGACCACCCCTGACCATCCCGGCCTGGACCACCCCTGACCATCCGGCGTGGACCATCCCTGGACCACCCCTGACCATCCCGGGCTGGACCATCCATGGACCACCCCTGACCATCCCGGCCTGGACCACCCCTGGACCACCCCTGACCATCCCGGCATGGACCACCCCTGACCATCCCGGCCTGGACCACCCCTGGACCACCCCTGACCATCTCAACATGGACCACCCTGACCATCCTGGCCTGGACCACCCCTGGACCACCCTGACCATCCCGGCATGGACCATCCCTGGACCACCCCTGACCATCCCGGCCTGGACCACACCTGGACCACCCCTGACCATCCCGGCCTGGACCATCCCTGGACCACCCTGACCACTCCGGCCTGGACCATCCCTGGACCACCCTGACCATCCCGGCATGGACCATCCCTGGACCACCCCTGACCATCCCGGCCTGGACCATCCCTGGACCACCCCTGACCATCCCGGCCTGGACCATCCCTGGACCACCCCTGACCATCCCGGCCTGGACCATCCCTGGACCACCCTGGACCATCCTGACCATCCCTGGACAACCCCTGACCATCCCGGCCTGGACCATCCCGGCCTGGACCATCGCTGGACCACCCCTGACCATCAAGGCCTGGACCATCCCTGGAGCACCCCTGGACCACCCTGGACCATCCCTGGACCATCTGGACCACCCCTGACCATCCCGGCCTGGACCATCCCTGGACACACCCTGGACCATCCTAGGACCACCCAGGACCATCCCTGACCATCCCGGCCTGGACCATCCTGGAATACCCTGACCATCCCGGCATGGACCATCTGGACC
>WNGS01158550.1:0-10000 GCA_020271785.1 Procambarus virginalis
GTTTTTGCTTGACGTGCAGCTCCCAGTCGTTGCTTGACGTGCAGCTCCCAGTCGTTGCTTGACGTGCAGCTCCCAGTCGTTGCTTGACGTGCAGCTCCAGTCGTTGCTTGACGTGCAGCTCCCAGTCGTTGCTTGACGTGCAGCTCCCAGTCGTTGCTGACGTGCAGCTGGTAGTCTTTGGCGTGTAGTTTACACGGTACTCTCCTTGTACACGCAGCTTCTACGTGTACAAGTGACTACTCGAGTTCACAAGAGGAGGTTAACTAGAGTGAAGAGAAGTTGTACAATGTGGCTCCTGCAGCCGCTATTCCTGCTCCATCTCGGTCACTTGAGGACACTTGACCGAATTGAGCCCGCTCGGTTCTACCAAACCTCTCCTGACACTCCTGAGTCATCTAACGCTGTCACTTGGGTCGTGCACTCGGCGTTCATGAGTGCTGCATTTTCCCAAAAATGGTCACTTGGTTTCTAAGGGCGATGCTGTGATGGCTCGTACGTGCCTAGTTTCCTTTGATTGGTTGACTCATGTTTCAACAATTAAAAAGTGACTGCCCGTCGCTCGCCATATACAGCCCGTCCTCCAAAAATGGGAGGTAAANTAATAAATCTCAGAAAATAATTTCACAGCTGAGCCAAGAGCTGAATAATGAACAATTTCCAGTGTTCAAAACACTCCGTCTCACGTACTGGGGTTCAGGGCCAGATTCCTGGAATTCATGGACTATTCATATAAAAAAATTATCATGCCAATGGCATTAGGCTAACATCTCTCTCTCTTCTCTCTAGAGGGAGAGAGAGAGAGAGAGAGAGAAGAGAGAGAGAGAGAGAGAGGAGAGACACAGAGAGAGATAAACACAGACAGACAGAGATAATGACATTTGATATAATATAGAGAGCCCACGAGGCAGAACATCATTAACAAAGGACGAGAGAGGCACGTTCCCTCCCCCGGCAAGCCACCATGAAATTGCCAGACTCTGGTTACCTTGAGGTTACCTTGAGGTTACCTTGGTAACCTGAGCGGGAAGTGGGATAAAAATAACAATTATACTCGCTCCGTCATATTTCAAATACATTATTTTGACCATGCGTTGAATGCGAAGTCAGGACGGAGGAAATTACTTTGATGAAAGCCAGGTGGTAAATGGTTGCTCGAACAACCTTTTACTCGTAGGGGGTCAAGAATATAACCGAACAGAAGTAAGAACACGTCTCTGAAAGTAAGAACGCGTCTCTGAAAGTAAGAACACGTCTCTGAAAGTAAGACACGTCTCTGAAAGTAGGAACACGTCTCTGAAAGTAGGAACACGTCTCTGAAAGTAGAACACGTCTCTGAAAGTAAGAACACGTCTCTGAAAGTAAGAACGCGTCTCTGAAAGTAAGAACACGTCTCTGAAAGTAAGAACACGTCTCTGAAAGTAAGACACGTCTCTGAAAGTAAGAACACGTCTCTGAAAGTAGGAACACGTCTCTGAAAGTAGGAACACGTCTCTGAAGTAGGAACACGTCTCTGAAAGTAAGAACACGTCTCTGAAAGTAAGAACGCGTCTCTGAAAGTAAGAACGCGTCTCTGAAAGTAAGAACGCGAGTCTCTGAAAGTAAGAACGCGTCTCTGAAAGTAAGAACGCGTCTCTGAAAGTAAGAACGCGTCTCTAAAAGTAAGAACGTCTCTGAAGTAAGAACGCGTCTCTGAAAGTAAGAACGCGTCTCTGAAGTAAGAACGCGTCTCTGAAAGTAAGAACGCGTCTCTGAAAGTAAGAACGCGTCTCTGAAAGTAAGAACGCGTCTCTGAAAGTAGAACGCGTCTCTGAAAGTAAGAACGCGTCTCTGAAAGTAAGAACGCGTCTCTGAAAGGAAGAACGCGTCTCTGAAAGTAAGAACACGTCTCTGAAAGTAAGAACACGTCTCTGAAAGTAAGAACACGTCTCTGAAAGTAAGAACACTCTCTGAAAGTAAGAACGTCTCTGAAAGTAAGAACACGTCTCTGAAGTAAGAACACGTCTCTGAAAGTAAGAACACGTCTCTGAAAGTAAGAACACGTCTCTGAAAGTAAGACACCTCTGAAATAGAACCTCTCTGAAAGTAAGAACACGTCTCTGAAAGTAAGAACACGTCTCTGAAAGGAAGAATGCGTCTCTGAAAGAAGTAGCGTAGTGGCGACTAAAGGTGTTCTCTCAACTTGAAAGCTGACAGCAGTCTAAGCTTTCTTCTTGGTCCTGAAACTTTCACCCATACTCAAGTGTTCAGACAGACAATGCCTGTATGGCGTGCTTCTGGAAGTGAAAAATTATGCTAAAGCCTATACCAAGAAATAAGGTTTTTCCTTGGTCTGGGTTTAAGATGTTGGACGCAGCCTACCTCACCGTTCTTTGGTGAATATTATGACCTGTTACTATAAACAGGACAGTCAGAAAGTGTTAGCTGTTGAAGGTGATAGGGTGATTAAGCCATCACTATTCTATTCACTCTTGTATTCTTGAATGCTGTACCCTCCAGCCCAATCACTTGTTTTTTTTTTTTTTTGCTACTACAGACGTGGCCACACATTTACAATGCTAATCAGCATATATATATTTTCTTCTGTCCTCCGTGGACAGGTTAGAGATCTGTTTAACATATAGTTCAGGGTTTATTGAAAACATCAACCCACTGAAGGTGATTACGATGCTTTCACAAGCTCAGGTCATAGTTACATCACATTGCATAATTGTTGCATTTTATAGTCAATCTTGGGTACAAGTCCAATATATCATCAAGTGTTCCAGTATTCATATAATAGTTGCAGAGTTCAACATACCTCAGCCCAGGAGGGTGAAAGTTAGTCCCATCCCATGTAGGAGTTGGAAAACATGACTTTGTAGATCGATTGGCCAATAAGGCTTGCAGGAAAGAAAACACTGATCACGACTTTGGACTATCTAATGCAATTTGTCTGCAAATAATACAGACAAAACCAAATATGAGTATAGGAAACGAAGAAATATAACTCTAAATGGTGTGAAACTGAGCCGTGTTCAGAAGTACAAGTATCTGGGCATGTATGTTGGATACACATATGAGAGTAAAAAGCTGAAATAAATCATATCAGCACCTTATGTAAAGCCCGTCTGCATCCTCTAAAAGCACTGGCTTTTTCTGGTGCTGGTGTTGGGGTACCTATCTTGCGGATGTTATACATAAGCACTGTTCGGTCCCTGAGAGACTACGCAGCACCCGTTTTGTCTTACACAGGCCAAGGCAGACTCAAAAAATAGAGCTGATACAGAATGAGGCTATGAGGATTATTCTTGGATGTCAATGAAATGCAATGATTGAAATAATGAGAATGGAATTAAATTTACAGAGTGTGTGTGATAAGAGTCCGTGACATTAACACTAGAGTATCTATTCGTTCATGCGGAGAAAGGGAGGGGATAAGCTGTTGAGAGCGTTCAGACCTGCTCGAGTGACATACACACTTCCAGGAAACTGAGGGAGACACGCTACACGAGGGGATTAGCTCATGATCTCATGAATACGATGTACTTGACTGCTGAAAACCCTCTCGACAGTGTAATATGTCTGCTCCATGGAAAGTACAGAAAATAGACGTCGAAATTGTACCCCTCAAGGTGAAAAAGATTCATCATGAACCGGGACAATTACGGTTTTTGTATGGAAGCATGATATCTGGGTACCAAGAGACAACAGTTTACATGTATATTGTGACGGGTCGGTGGCGGAGGATGGCAGGGCAGGTGTGGTGTCCTAATAAGAGAATATACGGAGTTTGGGACTGTGGACAGGATAATTGAACTCCGACTAAGTAATTATATATCATCCACACAAGCTGAACTGCAGGCCATTCTGGCGTGTTTGGAGGAAGTACGTCATGACGACAAAATGTTTTTGTATTTGTCGATAGCCGAGGAGCACTGGAGTCCTTAAACAGTCGAAACCCAGTCTTCATCTCCATAGTTGAGGAATGTAAGAAAAGGATAACTGAGATACAGCTGAAAGGTCATAGTGTGAAATTCATGTGGATTCCATCTCATGTTGGAATAGTGCTCAACGAAGTGGCGGATGACTTGGCCAAACGTGCCACATCAAAACCACAAGTTGACATTGAATGTGAATTCACAATGACAAATAAGAAGCAAAATCAGAAATATCAGGCACAGGCACAAGTGGAGAGGAGAGATCTAATGTATGAGAGAAGTCAAACCATGCGAGACTACATGTATGTGAGTCAAAACACCCATTTCACTTATGGTAAAAGGGAAATGCCTGGAGTGACTCTGTGTACATGCGGCTCAGGCTTGGGTACAAATATTACTGGGAATATGGGATAGGTGTTCATGATAATGACACGAAGTGTAAACTATGTGGTATGTTAAGGTCTCACACCCTTGCCCATTATGTTCTTGATTGTCCGTTGATTAATGTATATAGAAACACTGAGATAAGGACTGTTCCTTAACAAATAGCCTGGATGTGTCACAACGGAAATGTTGATGATATTCTTGAGAGATATAAGAATTTTGTACCAAGACTGTAATTTTTTGTTGAATTATCTGCATGTCTCTTGCAAATTGTCTATACAAATTGTCTTCTGGGGAGCCGGTCGGCCGAGAGGACAGCACGCTAGACTTGTGATCCTGTGGTCCGGGTTCGATCCCAGACGCGGGCGAGAAACAATGGGTAGAGTTTCTTTCACCCTATGCCCCTGCTACCTAGCAGTAAAATAGGTACCTGGGAGTTAGTCAGTTGTCACGGGCTACTCTGGGGGTGGAGCCTGGTCGAGGACCGGGCCACGGGGACACTAAAAAAAAAAAGCCCGAAATCTTCTCAAGATAACCTGAAGATACAGTGTACCTAGGTCATAAAAGTATTTATGTGTACGTCTGATACCATACTACTTGTGTAAAGGAGGAAATGTATATGTTTATCTCTCAGAATGTTTGGTAATATGTTTATTGTTTGTGATGTGTGTCTATGTATGTATTAACACGATGTACTGAACGGGGTGAGAATAGCTTGAGCTACCTCATCCCTTTGTGTGTATTTTACCTCAATAAACTTATTTCAATGTTAATTTCAATGCAATTATTAGAAACATAAAAATTAAAGAAATTAATTCAGATTTAGAAGAACTAAGAAATGCCCAGAGACCTGAAAGCTGCAGTATTAAAACTATGACAAGTTTGTAATAATAGGTATTTGTATGGTCAGCACAGTAACCGGACCAGGCAATGTGATGTAGTCATTGTGGTAATTTGCCTTGGCTATAGACACACTGGCAGGTTAGTGAGGCTGAGCCACTACCAGAATACTCAGATTGTAAACTCTGTGATAAACCTTTAATGCATTCACAAGACACTATATTGTTGAATGTGAAACCGTAAAAGCTTTAGACCTCCTGGCCTATTGTACCACCAACTGTGTAACTATTTCATTGACTCAGGTATTCTGGACGACATCCTAACAATTTATCCAAAATTTGCTTGTCCATTTTAAAGAATGAAGAACAATTTTATTTATATTATTTTTAAGCTGCATCACTTATGAACCCATCCCTGCCCTTGTGTGGCAGTGCACAGTAGAAAGTTGTTTTCACATATCCATACATTAAAACATTGATTGTCACCATGATATATATATGTGCTTCAGCCTACAGTTTAGACCTATTGTCTTGTGTATGACCCTCTGTCCTGCGTGACAGTGAATACCAGCATTATCCTCACTTATTAAGACCTAATTGAAATCCTCAGATTAGGCAAAATTGGCATTAAATTTTGTCAATAAAAATGTTAATAATAATATGGGACATACTACAATATAATGTTCTAGGGAGTGCATTTTTCTCTCTCTCACAAAGTTGACACATGGTGTATTGGACACTTTCACAAAGTTGACACATGGTGTATTGGACACTTTCACAAAGTTGACACATAGTGTATTGGACACTTTCACAAAGTTGACACATGGTGTATTGGACACTTTCACAAAGTTGACACATGGTGTATTGGACACTTTCACAAAGTTGACACATGGTGTATTGGACACTTTCACAAAGTTGACACATGGTGTATTGGACACTTTCACAAAGTTGACACATGGTGTATTGGACACTTTCACAAAGTTGACACATGGTGTATTGGACACTTTCACAAAGTTGACACATGGTGTATTGGACACTTTCACAAAGTTGACACATGGTGTATTGGACACTTTCACAAAGTTGACACATGGTGTATTGGACACTTTCACAAGTTGACACATGGTGTATTGGACACTTTCACAAAGTTGACACATGGTGTATTGGACACTTTCACAAAGTTGACACATGGTGTATTCGACACTTTCACAAAGTTGACACATGGTGTATTGTGACACTCACAAAGTTAACACATGGTGTATTGTGACACTTTCACAAAGTTGACACATGATGTATGGGACACTTTCACAAAAGTTGACACATGGTGTATTGGACACTTTCACAAAGTTGACACATGGTGTATTGGACACTTTCACAAAGTTGACACATGGTGTATGGACACTTTCACAAAGTTGACACATGGTGTATTGGACACTTTCACAAAGTTGACACATGGTGTATTCGACACTTTCACAAAGTTAACACATGGTGTATTGGACACTTTCCAAAGTTGACACATGGTGTATGGACACTTTTTCAAAGTTGACACATGGTGTATTGGACACTTTCATAAGTTGACACATGGTGTATTGGACACTTTCACAAAGTTGACACATGGTGTATTGGACACTCACAAAGTTGACACATTGTGTATTGGACACTTTCACAAAGTGACACATGGTGTATTCGACACTTTCACAAAGTTGACACATGGTGTATTCGACACTTTCACAAAGTTGACACATGGTGTATTGTGACACTCACAAAGTTGACACATGGTGTATTGTGACACTTTCACAAAGTTGACACATGGTGTATTGGACACTTTCACAAAGTTGACACATGGTGTATTGGACACTTTCACAAAGTTGACACATGGTGTATTGGACACTTTCACAAAGTTGACACATGGTGTATTGGACACTTTCACAAAGTTGACACATGGTGTATTGGACACTTTCACAAAGTTGACACATGGTGTATTGGACACTTTCACAAAGTTGACACATGGTGTATTGGACACTTTCACAAAGTTGACACATGGTGTATTGGACACTTTCACAAAGTTGACACATGGTGTATTCGACACTTTCACAAAGTTAACACATGGTGTATTGGACACTTTCACAAAGTTGACACATGGTGTATTGGACACTTTCACAAAGTTGACACAAGGTGTATTGGACACTTTCACAAAGTTGACACATGGTGTATTGGACACTTTCACAAAGTTGACACATGGTGTATTCGACACTTTCACAAAGTTAACACATGGTGTATTGGACACTTTCACAAAGTTGACACATGGGTGTATTGGACACTTTCACAAAGTTGACACATGGTGTACTGGACACTTTCACAAAGTTGACACATGGTGTATTCGACACTTTCACAAAGTTGACACATTGTGTATTGGACACTTTCACAAAGTTGACACATGGTGTATTCGACACTTTCACAAAGTTGACACATGGTGTATTGGACACTTTCACAAAGTTGACACATGGTGTATTGGACACTTCACAAAGTTGACACATGGTGTATTGGACACTTTCACAAAGTTGACACATGGTGTATTGGACACTTTCACAAAGTTGACACATGGTGTATTGGACACTTTCACAAAGTTGACACATGGTGTATTCGACACTTTCACAAAGTTAACACATGGTGTATTGGACACTTTCACAAAGTTGACACATGGTGTATTGGACACTTTCTCAAAGTTGACACATGGTGTATTGGACACTTTCATAAAGTTGACACATGGTGTATTGGACACTTCACAAAGTTGACACATGGTGTATTGGACACTCACAAAGTTGACACATGTGTGTATTGGACACTTTCACAAAGTTGACACATGGTGTATTCGACACTTTCACAAAGTTGACACATGGTGTATTCGACACTTTCACAAAGTTGACACATGGTGTATTGTGACACTCACAAAGTTGACACATGGTGTATTGTGACACTTTCACAAAGTGACACATGGTGTATTGGACACTTTCACAAAGTTGACACATGGTGTATTGGACACTTTCACAAAGTTGACACATGGTGTATTGGACACTTTCACAAAGTTGACACATGGTGTATTGGACACTTTCACAAAGTTGACACATGGTGTATTGGACACTTTCACAAAGTTGACACATAGTGTATTGGACACTTTCACAAAGTTGACACATGGTGTATTGGACACTTTCACAAAGTTGACACATGGTGTATTGGACACTTTCACAAAGTTGACACATGGTGTATTCGACACTTTCACAAAGTTAACACATGGTGTATTGGACACTTTCACAAAGTTGACACATGGTGTATTGGACACTTTCACAAAGTTGACACAAGGTGTATTGGACACTTTCACAAAGTTGACACATGGTGTATTGGACACTTTCACAAAGTTGACACATGGTGTATTCGACACTTTCACAAAGTTAACATGGTGTATTGGACACTTTCACAAAGTTGACACATGGTGTATTGGACACTTTCACAAAGTTGACACATGGTGTACTGGACACTTTCACAAAGTTGACACATGGTGTATTCGACACTTTCACAAAGTTGACACATTGTGTATTGGACACTTTCACAAAGTTGACACATGGTGTATTGGACACTTTCACAAAGTTGACACATGGTGTATTGGACACTTTCACAAAGTTGACACATGGTGTACTGGACACTTTCACAAAGTTGACACATGGTGTATTGGACACTTTCACAAAGTTGACACATGGTGTATTGGACACTTTCACAAAGTTGACACATGGTGTATTGGACACTTTCACAAAGTTAACACATGGTGTATTGGACACTTTCACAAAGTTGACACATGGTGTATTGGACACTTTCACAAAGTTGACACATGGTGTATTGGACACTTTCACAAAGTTGACACATGTGTATTGGACACTTTCACAAAGTTGACACATGGTGTATTCGACACTTTCACAAAGTTGACACCTGGTGTATTAGACACTCACAAAGTTGACACATGGTGTATTCGACACTTTCACAAAGTTGACGCATGGTGTATTGGACACTTTCACAAAGTTGACACATGGTGTATTGGACACTTTCACAAAGTTGACACATTGTGTATTGGACACTTTCACAAAGTTGACACATTGTGTATGGACACTTTCACAAAGTTGACACATGGTGTATTGGACACTTTCACAAAGTTGACACATGGTGTATTGGACACTTTCACAAAGTTGACACATTGTGTATTGGACACTTTCACAAAGTTGACACATTGTGTATTCGACACTTTCACAACGTTGACACATGGTGTATTGGACACTTTCACAAAGTTGGCACATGGTGTATTGGACACTTTCACAAAGTTGACACATGGGTGTACTGGACACTTTCACAAAGTTGACACCTGGTGTATTGGACACTTTCACAAAGTTGACACATGGTGTACTGGACACTTTCACAAAGTTGACACATGGTATATTGGACACTTTCACAAAGTTGACACATGGTGTACTGGACACTTTCACAAAGTTGACACATGGTGTACTGGACACTTTCACAAAGTTGACACATGGTGTACTGGACACTTTCACAAAGTTGACACATGGTGTATTGGACACTTTCACAAAGTTGACACATAGTGTACTCGACATTTGGGTTTTGAGAAAGCTACCAGATACGTCTATATCCCAGGCGTATTCTGGCCACTATAACATCACATTGCCGGGTTCTGCTCAATGTTCCATATAAATGTCTCCTCACGATACTTATCATAATGTTTAATGTTTACAACTTTCAGGTCATTGTAAATATATGAGGTCGGTAAGGTTTTCACTGATATGGGCTAGACGGTAGAGCGAC
>WNGS01158550.1:15000-27633 GCA_020271785.1 Procambarus virginalis
GGTCTGTTGTGGCTGTAACTATGCACTGTGTTAGATAATGTTCCAGTGGTCTGTTGTGGTTGTAACTGTGCACTGTGTTAGATAATGTTCCACTGGTCTGTTGTGGTTGTAACTGTGCACTGTGTTAGATAATGTTCCAATGATGTATCTGGCCATTTATCCATAGTTCTGGCGGTTCAGAGAACAATATTCACTATACCTCACTATACATGAGTATGGTGACTCAAGCACCATACCTCACTATACACTATATGGTGTCTAACACAGCTGGAACTCGCCCACGGGGGGGGGGGGGGACAGGACAAAATGCGTACATGCAGTTACCATTGTAAAGTTACCATTGTAAATGGTTGTTAGCTCTGTAAATTGATTTACGTAAATGGACTTTAAAACAACTGACGTCAAGCGATCATGTGTGTATTGTTTACACACGTGAATAACACATCCACACACATGTTATTAGTGTGTTGCGAGGCCGGGAACCAGTGAAAAGTTTTTTTACGGGTTAACCTCATTTATTATGCACCCCGTACCCATCCTGTGAGCGGCAAGGGACCCCCATACTTATCCTGTGGGTGGTGGTGGACCCCATACCCATCCTGTGAGCAGCAGTGGACCCCACACCCATCCTGTGAGCGGCAGTGGACCCCATACCCATCCTGTGAGTGGCAGAGGACCCCATACCCATCCTGTGAGTGGCAGTGGACCCCATACCCATCCTGTGAGTGGTAGTGGACCCCATACCCATCTTGTGAGTGGCAGTGGACCCCATACCCATCCTGTGAGTGGTAGTGGACCCCATACCCATCCTGTGAGTGGCAGTGGACCCCATACCCATCCTGTGAGTGGCAGTGGACCCCATACCCATCCTGTGAGTGGCAGTGGACCCCATACCCATCCTGTGAGTGGCAGTGGACCCCATACCCATCCTGTGAGCGGCGGTGGACCCCATACCCATCCTGTGAGTGGCAGTGGACCCCATACCCATCCTGTGAGTGGTAGTGGACCCCATACCCATCCTGTGAGCGGCAGTGGACCCCATACCCATCCTGTGAGTGGCAGTGGACCCCATACCCATCCTGTGAGTGGCAGTGGACCCCATACCCATCCTGTGAGTGGCAGTGAACCCCATACCCATCCTGTGAGTGGTAGTGGACCCCATACCCATCCTGTGAGTGGCAGTGGACCCCATACCCATCCTGTGAGTGGCAGTGGACCCCATACCCATCCTGTGAGTGGCAGTGGACCCCATACCCATCCTGTGAGTGGCAGTGGACCCCATACCCATCCTGTGAGTGGCGGTGGACCCCATACCCATTCTGTGAGCGGCAGTGGACCCCATACCCATCCTGTGAGTGGCGGTGGACCCCATACCCATCCAGTGAGTGGCAGTGGACCCCATACCCATCCTATGAGCGGTAGTGGACCCCATAATCATCCTGTTACAGATTTAGGCATTTTAGCCCGTCCCAATAGTTTAGATGTTTTACTGAGTGGATTCTAGCAACAATTAAGATCTCTAAGAGAGATCCTAGAGAGTAGAATACAGATCATCCCACACCTGATCAACCTACGCCCACACCTGGTCAACCTTCTCCACCCACACCCGGCTGTCCAGCTAGCCCAAGTATGCAAGCCAGGTTTGCAATCCACCCCCCCCCCCCCACTGAAGTCCGCACCCTTTATCACCCGTCTGCAATTAATGATCAACCTGCAACTCCTTTTATCCCATCTACCATCTCGTCTCGTACACGTTTTCCTAAACATTAAACATGGGATTTTGTCTTAAGATGGTTTAGCTCAAGAAACCACATTTAACAAACAAAACAATACTTTTTTTTTCTCCCACAGTGTGGGAGTGATGCTTGTGTGGGAGAACGGTGTTCACGTAGAGTGTCCCCCACCCACCCCAATCAGCCCCCCCTCCTCCCCCCATCCCCCAATTAGTGGGGTCCGCAGGGCCCCGGTCCACGGCGGGTCACGATGGTGCCTTCAGGGCATCTGGGCATGGCCAGAAATGGCGGGACCAATAATTGCTGGCGCATGGGCAGGCTGGATGGATCCTTAGGTTTTGTCGTTATACGTCCTCGTGGGTAACGCAGGCAACGAGGACACACCTCACACACACACACACACACACACACACACACACACACACACACACACACACACACACACACACACACACACACACACATCTCCCGGAGGGTATAGATTCATTCCTCTCAATGTTTGCGGACGACGCCAAAATTATGAGAAGGATTAAGACAGAAGAGGACTGTTTGAGGCTTCAAGAAAACCTAGACAAGCAGAAGGAAGGGTCGAACAAATGGTTGTTAGAGTTTAACCCAACCAAATGTAATGTAATGAAGATAGGTGTAGGGAGCAGGAGGCCAGATACAAGATATCATCTGGGAGAGGAAATTCTTCAGGAATCAGAGAAAGAAAAAGACTTGGGAGTTGATATCACGCCAGACCTGTCTCCTGCAGCCCATATCAAGAGGATAACATCAGCGGCATATGCCAGGCTGGCCAACATACGAACGGCATTCAGAAACTTGTGTAAAGAATCATTCAGAACATTTACCGGTTCCAAAAACCTACCGGCCGTAGACCCAAATCTCAACTTAACCTAGCCTAATGTTCAATGACCTGAAATAGCCGTATCTTAAACATTAACTTGGGCGCTGCGTGAGGCACTGAACCCAGGTTTATTAACTCAATCAAAATAAACAATGGGACCAAAATAAACCCAAATATCCAACACAATAAAACTCCAAAACGCTGTTACGAAAATTTTGAAACAAGACTAAAAACATTTCTTCAGAAACACAAAGAACATTTCAGAGGAAACTCCAAAAATGCGATTTTTGTTTATCTCACTAAGCCTAATCCAAAATATAATATTCTTGCATCATAGGGAGCCGGTCGGCCGAGCGGACAGCACGCTGGACTTGTGATCCTGTGGTCCCGGGTTCGATCCCGGGCGCCGGCGAGAAACAATGGGCAGAGTTTCTTTCACTCTATGTCCCTGTTACCTAGCAGTAAAATAGGTACCTGGGTGTTAGTCAGCTGTCACGGGCTGCGGGGGCACTAAAGCCCCGAAATCATCTCAAGATAACCTCAAGATAAGAATATAGCATGAATACTCAAACATTTGATACCGACAGTGAACTCGAGTGAATCTGACAACATTATCGTAACATCAGACAATATGAACAATATGCTTATAGCGGATATAAACGCACAGGTGTATAATAAATCTCAGAAAATAATTTCACAGCTGAGCCAAGAGCTGAATAATGAACAATTTCCAGTGTTCAAAACACGTCCGTCTCACGTACTGGGGTTCAGGGCCAGATTCCTGGAATTCATGGACTATTCATATAAAAAAATTATCATGCCAAACTGGCATTAGGCTAACATCTCTCTCTCTCTCTCTCTAGAGGGAGAGAGAGAGAGAGAGAGAGAGAGAGAGAGAGAGAGAGAGAGAGAGAGACACAGAGAGAGATAAACACAGACAGACAGAGATAATGACATTTGATATAATATAGAGAGCCCACGAGGCAGAACATCATTAACAAAGGACGAGAGAGGCACGTTCCCTCCCCCGGCAAGCCACCATGAAAATTGCCAGACTCTGGTTACCTTGAGGTTACCTTGAGGTTACCTTGGTAACCCTGAGCGGGAAGTGGGATAAAAATAACAATTATACTCGCTCCGTCATATTTCAAATACATTATTTTGACCATGCGTGTGAATGCGAAGTCAGGAGCGGAGGAAATTACTTTGATGAAAGCCAGGTGGTAAATGGTTGCTCGAACAACCTTTTACTCGTAGGGGGTCAAGAATATAACCGAACAGGAAGTAAGAACACGTCTCTGAAAGTAAGAACGCGTCTCTGAAAGTAAGAACACGTCTCTGAAAGTAAGAACACGTCTCTGAAAGTAGGAACACGTCTCTGAAAGTAGGAACACGTCTCTGAAAGTAGGAACACGTCTCTGAAAGTAAGAACACGTCTCTGAAAGTAAGAACGCGTCTCTGAAAGTAAGAACACGTCTCTGAAAGTAAGAACACGTCTCTGAAAGTAAGAACACGTCTCTGAAAGTAAGAACACGTCTCTGAAAGTAGGAACACGTCTCTGAAAGTAGGAACACGTCTCTGAAAGTAGGAACACGTCTCTGAAAGTAAGAACACGTCTCTGAAAGTAAGAACGCGTCTCTGAAAGTAAGAACGCGTCTCTGAAAGTAAGAACGCGAGTCTCTGAAAGTAAGAACGCGTCTCTGAAAGTAAGAACGCGTCTCTGAAAGTAAGAACGCGTCTCTAAAAGTAAGAACGCGTCTCTGAAAGTAAGAACGCGTCTCTGAAAGTAAGAACGCGTCTCTGAAAGTAAGAACGCGTCTCTGAAAGTAAGAACGCGTCTCTGAAAGTAAGAACGCGTCTCTGAAAGTAAGAACGCGTCTCTGAAAGTAAGAACGCGTCTCTGAAAGTAAGAACGCGTCTCTGAAAGTAAGAACGCGTCTCTGAAAGGAAGAACGCGTCTCTGAAAGTAAGAACACGTCTCTGAAAGTAAGAACACGTCTCTGAAAGTAAGAACACGTCTCTGAAAGTAAGAACACGTCTCTGAAAGTAAGAACACGTCTCTGAAAGTAAGAACACGTCTCTGAAAGTAAGAACACGTCTCTGAAAGTAAGAACACGTCTCTGAAAGTAAGAACACGTCTCTGAAAGTAAGAACACGTCTCTGAAAGTAAGAACCCGTCTCTGAAAGTAAGAACACGTCTCTGAAAGTAAGAACACGTCTCTGAAAGGAAGAATGCGTCTCTGAAAGAAGTAGCGTAGTGGCGACTAAAGGTGTTCTCTCAACTTGAAAGCTGACAGCAGTCTAAGCTTTCTTCTTGGTCCTGAAACTTTCACCCATACTCAAGTGTTCAGACAGACAATGCCTGTATGGCGTGCTTCTGGAAGTGAAAAATTATGCTAAAGCCTATACCAAGAAATAAGGTTTTCCTTGGTCTGGGTTTAAGATGTTGGACGCAGCCTACCTCACCGTTCTTTGGTGAATATTATGACCTGTTACTATAAACAGGACAGTCAGAAAGTGTTAGCTGTTGAAGGTGATAGGGTGATTAGAGCCATCACTATTCTATTCACTCTTGTATTCTTGAATGCTGTACCCTCCAGCCCAATCACTTGTTTTTTTTTTTTTGCTACTACAGACGTGGCCACACATTTACAATGCTAATCAGCATATATATATTTTCTTCTGTCCTCCGTGGACAGGTTAGAGATCTGTTAAACATATAGTTCAGGGGTTTATTGAACAATCAACCACTGAAGGTGATTACGATGCTTTCACAAGCTCAGGTCATAGTTACATCACATTGCATAATTGTTGCATTTTATAGTCAATCTTGGGTACAAGTCCAATATATCATCAAGTGTTCCAGTATTCATATAATAGTTGCAGAGTTCAACATACCTCAGCCCAGGAGGGTGAAAGTTAGTCCCATCCCATGTAGGAGTTGGAAAACATGACTTTGTAGATCGATTGGCCAATAAGGCTTGCAGGAAAGAAAACACTGATCACGACTTTGGACTATCTAATGCAATTTGTCTGCAAATAATACAGACAAAACCAAATATGAGTATAGGAAACGAAGAAATATAACTCTAAATGGTGTGGAACTGAGCCGTGTTCAGAAGTACAAGTATCTGGGCATGTATGTTGGATACACATATGAGAGTAAAAATGCTGAAATAAATCATATCAGCACCTTATGTAAAGCCCGTCTGCATCCTCTAAAAGCACTGGCTTTTTCTGGTGCTGGTGTTGGGGTACCTATCTTGCGGATGTTATACATAAGCACTGTTCGGTCCCTGAGAGACTACGCAGCACCCGTTTTGTCTTACACAGGCCAAGGCAGACTCAAAAAATAGAGCTGATACAGAATGAGGCTATGAGGATTATTCTTGGATGTCAATGAAATGCAATGATTGAAATAATGAGAATGGAATTAAATTTACAGAGTGTGTGTGATAAGAGTCCGTGACATTAACACTAGAGTATCTATTCGTTTCATGCGGAGAAAGGGAGGGGATAAGCTGTTTGAGAGCGTTCAGACCTGCTCGAGTGACATACACACTTCCAGGAAACTGAGGGAGACACGCTACACGAGGGGATTAGCTCATGATCTCAGGGAATACGATGTACTTGACTGCTGAAAACCCTCTCGACAGTGTAATATGTCTGCTCCATGGAAAGTACAGAAAATAGACGTCGAAATTGTACCCCTCAAGGTGAAAAAGATTCATCATGAACCGGGACAATTACGGTGTTTGTATGGAAGCATGATATCTGGGTTACCAAGAGACAACAGTTTACATGTATATTGTGACGGGTCGGTGGCGGAGGATGGCAGGGCAGGGTGTGGTGTCCTAATAAGAGAATATACGGAGTTTGGGACTGTGGACAGGATAATTGAACTCCGACTAAGTAATTATATATCATCCACACAAGCTGAACTGCAGGCCATTCTGGCGTGTTTGGAGGAAGTACGTCATGACGACAAAAATGTTTTTGTATTTGTCGATAGCCGAGGAGCACTGGAGTCCTTAAACAGTCGAAACCCAGTCTTCATCTCCATAGTTGAGGAATGTAAGAAAAGGATAACTGAGATACAGCTGAAAGGTCATAGTGTGAAATTCATGTGGATTCCATCTCATGTTGGAATAGTGCTCAACGAAGTGGCGGATGACTTGGCCAAACGTGCCACATCAAAACCACAAGTTGACATTGAATGTGAATTCACAATGAGACAAATAAGAAGCAAAATCAGAAATATTCAGGCACAGGCACAAGTGGAGAGGAGAGATCTAATGTATGAGAGAAGTCAAACCATGCGAGACTACATGTATGTGAGTCAAAACACCCATTTCACTTATGGTAAAAGGGGAAATGCCTGGAGTGACTCTGTGTACATGCGGCTCAGGCTTGGGTACAAATATTACTGGGAATATGGGATAGGTGTTCATGATAATGACACGAAGTGTAAACTATGTGGTATGTTAAGGTCTCACACCCTTGCCCATTATGTTCTTGATTGTCCGTTGATTAATGTATATAGAAACACTGAGATAAGGACTGTTCCTTAACAAATAGCCTGGATGTGTCACAACGGAAATGTTGATGATATTCTTGAGAGATATAAGAATTTTGTACCAAGACTGTAATTTTTTGTTGAATTATCTGCATGTCTCTTGCAAATTGTCTATACAAATTGTCTTCTGGGGAGCCGGTCGGCCGAGAGGACAGCACGCTAGACTTGTGATCCTGTGGTCCTGGGTTCGATCCCAGACGCGGGCGAGAAACAATGGGTAGAGTTTCTTTCACCCTATGCCCCTGCTACCTAGCAGTAAAATAGGTACCTGGGAGTTAGTCAGTTGTCACGGGCTACTTCCTGGGGGTGGAGGCCTGGTCGAGGACCGGGCCACGGGGACACTAAAAAAAAAAAGCCCCGAAATCTTCTCAAGATAACCTGAAGATAACAGTGTACCTAGGTCATAAAAGTATTTATGTGTACGTCTGATACCATACTACTTGTGTAAAGGAGGAAATGTATATGTTTATCTCTCAGAATGTTTGGTAATATGTTTATTGTTTGTGATGTGTGTCTATGTATGTATTAACACGATGTACTGAACGGGGTGAGAATAGCTTGAGCTACCTCATCCCTTTGTGTGTATTTTACCTCAATAAACTTATTTCAATGTTAATTTCAATGCAATTATTAGAAACATAAAAATTAAAGAAATTAATTCAGATTTAGAAGAACTAAGAAATGCCCAGAGACCTGAAAGCTGCAGTATTAAAAGCTATGACAAGTTTTGTAATAATAGGTATTTGTATGGTCAGCACAGTAACCGGACCAGGCAATGTGATGTAGTCATTGTGGTAATTTGCCTTGGCTATAGACACATCTGGCAGGTTAGTGAGGCTGAGCCACTACCAGAATACTCAGATTGTAAACTCTGTGATAAACCTTTAATGCATTCACAAGAACACTATATTGTTGAATGTGAAACCGTAAAAGACTTTAGACCTCCTGGCCTATTGTACCACCAACTGTGTAACTATTTCATTGACTCAGGTATTCTGGACGACATCCTAACAATTTATCCAAAATTTGCTTGTCCATTTTAAAGAATGAAGAACAATTTTATTTATATTATTTTTAAGCTGCATCACTTATGAACCCATCCCTGCCCTTGTGTGGCAGTGCACAGTAGAAAGTTGTTTTCACATATCCATACATTAAAACATTGATTGTCACCATGATATATATGTGCTTCAGCCTACAGTTTAGACCTATTGTCTTGTGTATGACCCTCTGTCCTGCGTGACAGTGAATACCAGCATTATCCTCACTTTATTAAGACCTAATTGAAATCCTCAGATTAGGCAAAATTGGCATTAAATTTTGTCAATAAAAATGTTAATAATAATATGGGACATACTACAATATAATGTTCTAGGGAGTGCATGTTTTCTCTCTCTCACAAAGTTGACACATGGTGTATTGGACACTTTCACAAAGTTGACACATGGTGTATTGGACACTTTCACAAAGTTGACACATAGTGTATTGGACACTTTCACAAAGTTGACACATGGTGTATTGGACACTTTCACAAAGTTGACACATGGTGTATTGGACACTTTCACAAAGTTGACACATGGTGTATTGGACACTTTCACAAAGTTGACACATGGTGTATTGGACACTTTCACAAAGTTGACACATGGTGTATTGGACACTTTCACAAAGTTGACACATGGTGTATTGGACACTTTCACAAAGTTGACACATGGTGTATTGGACACTTTCACAAAGTTGACACATGGTGTATTGGACACTTTCACAAAGTTGACACATGGTGTATTGGACACTTTCACAAAGTTGACACATGGTGTATTGGACACTTTCACAAAGTTGACACATGGTGTATTGGACACTTTCACAAAGTTGACACATGGTGTATTCGACACTTTCACAAAGTTGACACATGGTGTATTGTGACACTCACAAAGTTAACACATGGTGTATTGTGACACTTTCACAAAGTTGACACATGATGTATGGGACACTTTCACAAAGTTGACACATGGTGTATTGGACACTTTCACAAAGTTGACACATGGTGTATTGGACACTTTCACAAAGTTGACACATGGTGTATTGGACACTTTCACAAAGTTGACACATGGTGTATTGGACACTTTCACAAAGTTGACACATGGTGTATTCGACACTTTCACAAAGTTAACACATGGTGTATTGGACACTTTCACAAAGTTGACACATGGTGTATTGGACACTTTTTCAAAGTTGACACATGGTGTATTGGACACTTTCATAAAGTTGACACATGGTGTATTGGACACTTTCACAAAGTTGACACATGGTGTATTGGACACTCACAAAGTTGACACATTGTGTATTGGACACTTTCACAAAGTTGACACATGGTGTATTCGACACTTTCACAAAGTTGACACATGGTGTATTCGACACTTTCACAAAGTTGACACATGGTGTATTGTGACACTCACAAAGTTGACACATGGTGTATTGTGACACTTTCACAAAGTTGACACATGGTGTATTGGACACTTTCACAAAGTTGACACATGGTGTATTGGACACTTTCACAAAGTTGACACATGGTGTATTGGACACTTTCACAAAGTTGACACATGGTGTATTGGACACTTTCACAAAGTTGACACATGGTGTATTGGACACTTTCACAAAGTTGACACATGGTGTATTGGACACTTTCACAAAGTTGACACATGGTGTATTGGACACTTTCACAAAGTTGACACATGGTGTATTGGACACTTTCACAAAGTTGACACATGGTGTATTCGACACTTTCACAAAGTTGACACATGGTGTATTGGACACTTTCACAAAGTTGACACATGGTGTATTGGACACTTTCACAAAGTTGACACAAGGTGTATTGGACACTTTCACAAAGTTGACACATGGTGTATTGGACACTTTCACAAAGTTGACACATGGTGTATTCGACACTTTCACAAAGTTGACACATGGTGTATTGGACACTTTCACAAAGTTGACACATGGTGTATTGGACACTTTCACAAAGTTGACACATGGTGTACTGGACACTTTCACAAAGTTGACACATGGTGTATTCGACACTTTCACAAAGTTGACACATTGTGTATTGGACACTTTCACAAAGTTGACACATGGTGTATTCGACACTTTCACAAAGTTGACACATGGTGTATTGGACACTTTCACAAAGTTGACACATGGTGTATTGGACACTTTCACAAAGTTGACACATGGTGTATTGGACACTTTCACAAAGTTGACACATGGTGTATTGGACACTTTCACAAAGTTGACACATGGTGTATTGGACACTTTCACAAAGTTGACACATGGTGTATTCGACACTTTCACAAAGTTGACACATGGTGTATTGGACACTTTCACAAAGTTGACACATGGTGTATTGGACACTTTCACAAAGTTGACACATGGTGTATTGGACACTTTCACAAAGTTGACACATGGTGTATTGGACACTTTCACAAAGTTGACACATGGTGTATTGGACACTCACAAAGTTGACACATGTGTATTGGACACTTTCACAAAGTTGACACATGGTGTATTCGACACTTTCACAAAGTTGACACATGGTGTATTCGACACTTTCACAAAGTTGACACATGGTGTATTGTGACACTCACAAAGTTGACACATGGTGTATTGTGACACTTTCACAAAGTTGACACATGGTGTATTGGACACTTTCACAAAGTTGACACATGGTGTATTGGACACTTTCACAAAGTTGACACATGGTGTATTGGACACTTTCACAAAGTTGACACATGGTGTATTGGACACTTTCACAAAGTTGACACATGGTGTATTGGACACTTTCACAAAGTTGACACATAGTGTATTGGACACTTTCACAAAGTTGACACATGGTGTATTGGACACTTTCACAAAGTTGACACATGGTGTATTGGACACTTTCACAAAGTTGACACATGGTGTATTCGACACTTTCACAAAGTTAACACATGGTGTATTGGACACTTTCACAAAGTTGACACATGGTGTATTGGACACTTTCACAAAGTTGACACAAGGTGTATTGGACACTTTCACAAAGTTGACACATGGTGTATTGGACACTTTCACAAAGTTGACACATGGTGTATTCGACACTTTCACAAAGTTAACACATGGTGTATTGGACACTTTCACAAAGTTGACACATGGTGTATTGGACACTTTCACAAAGTTGACACATGGTGTACTGGACACTTTCACAAAGTTGACACATGGTGTATTCGACACTTTCACAAAGTTGACACATTGTGTATTGGACACTTTCACAAAGTTGACACATGGTGTATTGGACACTTTCACAAAGTTGACACATGGTGTATTGGACACTTTCACAAAGTTGACACATGGTGTACTGGACACTTTCACAAAGTTGACACATGGTGTATTGGACACTTTCACAAAGTTGACACATGGTGTATTGGACACTTTCACAAAGTTGACACATGGTGTATTGGACACTTTCACAAAGTTGACACATGGTGTATTGGACACTTTCACAAAGTTGACACATGGTGTATTGGACACTTTCACAAAGTTGACACATGGTGTATTGGACACTTTCACAAAGTTGACACATTGTGTATTGGACACTTTCACAAAGTTGACACATGGTGTATTCGACACTTTCACAAAGTTGACACCTGGTGTATTAGACACTCACAAAGTTGACACATGGTGTATTCGACACTTTCACAAAGTTGACGCATGGTGTATTGGACACTTTCACAAAGTTGACACATGGTGTATTGGACACTTTCACAAAGTTGACACATTGTGTATTGGACACTTTCACAAAGTTGACACATTGTGTATGGACACTTTCACAAAGTTGACACATGGTGTATTGGACACTTTCACAAAGTTGACACATGGTGTATTGGACACTTTCACAAAGTTGACATTGTGTATTGGACACTTTCACAAAGTTGACACATTGTGTATTCGACACTTTCACAACGTTGACACATGGTGTATTGGACACTTTCACAAAGTTGGCACATGGTGTTGGACACTTTCACAAAGTTGACACATGGTGTACTGGACACTTTCACAAAGTTGACACCTGGTGTATTGGACACTTTCACAAAGTTGACACATGGTGTACTGGACACTTTCACAAAGTTGACACATGGTATATTGGACACTTTCACAAAGTTGACACATGGTGTACTGGACACTTTCACACAAGTTGACACATGGTGTACTGGACACTTTCACAAAGTTGACACATGGTGTACTGGACACTTTCACAAAGTTGACACATGGTGTATTGGACACTTTCACAAAGTTGACACATAGTGTACTCGACATTTGGGTTTTGAGAAAGCTACCAGATACGTCTATATCCCAGGCGTATTCTGGCCACTATAACATCACATTGCCGGGTCTTGCTCAATGTTCCATATATAAATGTCTCCTCACGATACTTATCATTGTAAATA
>WNGS01158550.1:28633-45885 GCA_020271785.1 Procambarus virginalis
ATGGTGGTGCACGGCCGCCCTGTAACATTGGCTATGACTACTGCCAACATTGTAACCTTGGGTACAATAATCCAATGTAAAACCGGGTAAAATACTAAATGAATAAATGTACACACTTCTTATCCTGAGTACCACTTCCTGTAGGTTGCACTTGGTAACACTGTTATTGAACACTAACACTGTAAATAAGCTGACATATGATGGTTACACCGGATCCAAAGGTACACTAAAAACAAGGAAATGCTACACAGGATTAAATACGCTGCCACCATCCTGCCTTTGACCACTGAGACTAATCAAACAACGAGGCAAGAAACATTGCTTGGCTTGGAGAGTACTTTCTATAACTTTCATTAAATATGAGACGGTTGTCAGCCACGATACCAAAAGATTCTAAGAGGATTCAACAATTGACACAGACGGGAAATTTAACATGAGTTTATTGAGATACCAAATTATACTCAACACCACGATAATTCCTACTCTAACACTGGCAACAAGTTAAGAAATTTAGACATGGAACAAAATTACAGAGATCACACACATTACCTTAAACAAGACCTCTTTCTCTCTGTCCGGTGGACACGGTCTCTCCCGGCCTGTGGATGATCGTCACAGAACCGGCCTCGATCCGGGAGCACCGTACTCTCTCCCTAAGTCACTACGGACCCTCTATATACACCTCACAAAAGGGGGGGGGGGAAGATTTATTGTGATACCTACACCACGAAATAAGAGGTCGGCCACACGTGCACAAACACTCAAGAATTTATCATTAAACTTGTTTGACATTAACCATAAACTGTTTCAAGAGAGGACTTATTAATTTCGTGTGTGGCTGACCTCTGACCTGGTTAAAAGGGGGAAATCCAAGCATGTTTACACATGAGGATCTGGGGTCTACTCCCTTACCCTGTTGACAAGAGTATTATGAAATATTACATACTTGAAACTGTGCTGAATAAGACTAACCCAGGAATTTTTAATCAACATACAAGAAAACCGGAGGTCATCTGGGCTGACCTCTTGGAGCAGACTTCCCTGGTTGAGAACTCTAGGGGGGGGGGGTCATGGGTGTTACAGGCCCCTGCACGACTATGGTGGTGCACGGCCGCCCCCTGCACGACTATGGTGGTGCACGGCCGCCCCCTGCACGACTATGGTGGTGCACGACCGCCCCTGCACGACTATGGTGGTGCACGGCCGCCCCCTGCACGACTATGGTGGTGCACGGCCGCCCCCTGCACGACTATGGTGGTGCACGACCGCCCCTGCACGACTATGGTGGTGCACGGCCGCCCCCTGCACGACTATGGTGGCGCACGACCGCCCCTGCACGACTATGATGGCGCACAGCGGCCCCTGCACGACTATGGCGGTGCACGGCCGCCCCCTGCACGACTATGGTGGTGCACGGCCGCCCCCTGCACGACTATGGTGGCGCACGACCGCCCCTGCACGACTATGGTGGTGCACGGCCGCCACCTGCACGACTATGGTGGTGCACGACCGCCCCTGCACGACTATGGTGGTGCACGGCCGCCCCCTGCACGACTATGGTGGCGCACGGCCGCCCCCTGCACGACTATGGTGGCGCACAGCGGCCCCTGCACGACTAGTGGTGCACGGCCGCCCCCTGCACGACTATGGTGGCGCACAGCGGCCCCTGCACGACTATGGTGGTGCACGACCGCCCATGCACGATTATGGTGCCGAACGGCAGCCCCCTGCACGACTATGGTGGCGGACGACCGCTTCTGCACGACTATGGTGGCGCACGACCGCCCCTGCACGACTATGGTGGCGCACGACTGCCCCTGCACGACTATGGTGGCGCACGGCCGCCCCTGCACGACTATGGTGGCGCACGACCGCCCCCTGCACGACTATGGTGGCGCACGGCCGCCCCTGCACGACTATGGTGGCGCACGACCGCCCCTGTACGAGTATGGTGGTGCACGGCCGCCCCCTGCACGACTATGGTGGCGCACGGCCGCCCCTGCACGAGTATGGTGGTGCACGGCCGCCCCCTGCACGACTATGGTGGCGCACGGCCGCCCCTGCACGACTATGGTGGCGCACGACCGCCCCTGCACGACTATGGTGGCGCACGACCGCCCCTGCACGACTATGGTGGCGCACGACCGCCCCTGCACGACTATGGTGGCGCACGACCGCCCCTGCACGATCATAGTGGCGCACGACTCTCTCCCACCCTCTAGTTCACTCTCATTTACTCTATAGTCTAACCCTAGGATTAAAAATTATCCTTCTAACATCCCTGTTAGGATCCAGTATGTCGTTGTCATGTCTCCCCCTCCCCATTCCCTTATCTAGTGTGGTGAAGCCCAGTTCCTTTAGTTCAGAGCCCAACTCTGTTGCATATCTTTGGATCTTTTCTACGTTTGTTTATGGAAAACCCGACGGGGGATTCGAAGCCATGTTGCATACTCAAGCTGCCTAATACTAACTATATCTGAGGCCTATTATAGTACATATATGTGCTATGCGGAAAAAAAACAGAAAGAAATGGGGAAGAGAGATGAACGTTTCGGCCTCTAAAACCGTTGTCAACACCAGACTCTGTGTGGTGTTGACAGTCTGTGGTGTTGTTCAGTCTGGTGTTGACAACGGCTTTAACAGGCCGAAACGTTCATCTCTCTTTCCCCATTTCTTTGTGGTTTTTCCGCATACAAATGATCAGTGTTTAGTGATCGTCACTTGCATATGTGCTATACTAGGCCTAGGAATGTTTAAGTTTTGTATTTTATTGTATTTTAGCTGCATTTATTTTTAAATAACTCCTTACTAGTCAATATACGACTATCTAAAAGCTAAGAATTCGTGATTATTGACAACCGTCTCATTAAGTACTATCTAACCAGGAGGATGGGTTGGTTAGGTTAGGGTTCCTGTCTTACCTCTATCCTCGTAACCTACTATCCTCGTCTGGGTTAATGTTCACTAGCCGGTTTCGGAACCTTTCTGGATTAGTTGACTGTACATGGGAGCCGGTGGCTGAGTGGACTGAACACTGGGCGCGTGATCCTGTGGTCCCGGGTTCGATCCCGGGCGCCGGCGAGAAACGAGGCCTGAGTTTCTTTCACCCCTGATGCCTCCTGTTACCTAGCAGTAAATAGGTACCTGGGAGTTAGTCAGCTGTCACGGGCAGCTTCCTGGGGGGTGGAGGACCGGGCACCGACCGACATCCAACAGGGCAAAAATCAACCTGTGTGTTGCCCTACGCCATATTACTGGGCGCCTGCCCCCTTTTCTCCCCCTCCCCTCCCCTCCCCCCTCTCCCCCTCTCTCTCTCTCTCCGTATAGACACCAGAATGTAATTCAAAAGCTTGTCAAAGATAAAAATAAAATGAAATGCTACGCCGAGACGCCCTGCACAAGACAGCCAACAGCAGGCCAGGCTGTGGCCACAGACGGCCCCTCGACACCCCACACACATATACTAAAAATCAAAGAAATATAAATCACAGAACTGGCCAAAGGTGGTGGCCTTGGACCCACAAGGAAGCAGTAAGAGAGAGGAAGGCAGTGTTGCTCCATCTTCAAGTCCTTTCACATTTTGTTTACCTATAAACATTCCAGAGCGCAGCCATATACATGGGCGGATGATATTCTGCCTCAATTACGTAGATGTTCCCGTTAGTTATACCTAACTGAAGTTATGTTAGGAGCGTTAGGAACGTTATGTTATGAAATTTAAATTTTTAAAAATTTTGCCCCGAGGGGCAGTTTATTGGGCAGCGCCACTCATCCTGTGAGTGGAACACACCGCCATAGTGACAGTATTGGGCAGCGTCACTCATCTTGTGAGTGGACATACCGCATAGGGACATTTGGCACGCCCACTCATCCTGTGAGTGGACACACCGCCATAGTGACAGTATGGGCAGCGTCACTCACCTCCTGTGAGTGGACACTACCGGCATAGTGACAGTATTGGCAGGGTCACTCATCCTGTGGGTGGACACACCGCCATAGTGACATTATTGGGCAGCGCCACTCATCTTGTGAGTGGACCACCGCCTATGACAGTATTGGGCAGCGCCACTCTCTTGTGAGTGGACACACGCCATAGTGAGAGTATTGGGCAGCGTCACTCATCCTGTGAGTGGACACACCGCCATAGTGACAGTATGGCAGCGACACTCTCCTGTGAGTGGACACATCCGCCATAGTGACAGTATTGGGCAGCGCCACTTATCTTGTGAGTGGACACACCGCCATAGTGACAGTATTGGGCAGCGCCAATTCTTGTGAGGACCACCGCCATATTGACAGTATGGGCAGCGTCACTCATCCCTGTGAGTGGACACACCGCAGATCGTACACAGTATTGGGCACGCCACTCATCCTGTGAGGGTTGGAGGGCACCCCGCCATAGGGCAGTATTGGGCAGCGTCACTCATCCTGTGGTGGACACAGCCCGCCATAGTGACAGTAATGGCCGTCACTCATCCGGTGGGTGGAAACACCGCCATAGTGACAGTATGGGCAGCGTCACTCATCCTGTGAGTGGACACACGCCATAGTGACAGTATGGGCACCGCCATCATCCTGTGGGTGGACACACCACCATAGTGACAGTATTGGCAGCGTCACTCATCCTGTGGTGGACACACCACCATAGTGACGTATTGGGGCAGCGTCACTCATCACTGTGAGTGGACACCCCCATAGTGACGTATTGGGCAGCGCCACTCTCCTGTGAGTGACACACACCGCATAGTGACAGATTGGGCAGCGCACTCATCCTGTGAGTGGACACACCGCCATAGTGACAGTATTGGACAGCGTCACTCATCCTGTGAGTGGACACACCACATTGTGACAGTATTGCAGCGCCACTCATCCTGTGAGGGACCCACCCCATAGACCCAAGTCCCCTCTCCTCACCCCCAGGATTCCTCCTGCCCAGCATGCCTGAGGAGACTAAGCCCTCCATCCCCCATCCCACCACCACCTCCCCCTAACCCTGGAACTACCTCACAGGAGAAGGAGCCTACCCAAGTAACATTGCATAGAACAACTTCCTACACTTGTGGGGATTGAGGGTGAACTGGATACAAGAAAGTGAGCTTCAAGGTAATGTACTCAAACATTGATGGGATTACCAATAAAGCAAGTGAACTGGCTGAAAGGGTGCAAGAAGAAACCCTGATGTAGTAGGACTAACAGAAACAAAATTGTCAGGAGTGAATAACAGATGCTGTGTTTCCAAAGGCCTACTATATTAGTAAGAAAGGAGGGAAGGGAGGGAGTTGGAGGGAGTGGCCCTGCTGATAAGGAAGGACTGGAGTTTTGATGAGAGGAAATTCGGGCTGTGACGATTCAGAGATTACATACCAGGAACTATAACAATGGGTACCTAAGATAATAGTGCAGCCATGTACAAACCCTCCCCTAATGACAGAAGACCAAGACAAGAGGTTGATAGGAACAACATGGCAACCATTAATATAAAGAAGAGCAGCTTCAGTTGCTGCAGGAATGTCACTCTTAATCATGGGGATTCACAACCATGGAAAGATAGACTGGGAGAATGAGGGACCCACATGGTGGTGCAGATACTGGGAGAGCTAAACTCTTGGAAGTGGCAACAAGGAATTTTCTAGCCACAGTCAAGGAACCCACAGAGAGATGCAATGATGAACCGCTAGACTCGACTTGATATTTCACCCTGAATGAGTCAGAATAAGGGAAGTCAAAGTGGAAGCCCCCATAGGAATGAGTTAACCACAGTGTCCTGACCTTTGAGTACTTGTGGAGGTAGGGATAACCTTCCAAGAGGGAGTGGAGGGAAAAATACTGAATCCCGAAGAGGAATATATGAAGAGATAGAGACTTCCTACAGGGAATACCATGGAAAACAGAACTTAGAGACAAGAATGTTCAGGTCATGATGGATTTTGTCACCCTACGTGCCAGGAAGCGCAGCACAAAGGTTTATCCTGTCCACAAAGGAGTAAAAACGAAAAACAACAGAAAAAATCCATGGTTCAACCGGAATGCGGGGTAGCGAAGCAACTGAGTAAAAGAACATGGAGAAATTAAGGAACATACAGAACACCAGAGAGCCGGGGGGAGATACCGAGTGGCCAAATGAGTACCTCGAGTGAGGAAGAAGCAGAGACGACAGTTTGAAAATGACATCATCGAGAGTAAAGCCAAGACCCACCAACTACGCTCTCACAGCCACATCATGGAGGAAACAGCAGTGAAGAACATATGAAGATGCGAAAGCGGAGTAACAGATCACAGAGAATGCAAGTGTGGTGTGAGAGAACTCGAACGAGATTCCATGTAGGTCTTCACAATAGGAAACAAGGAGAGCTCCTGCACTTAATGAGAGTAGGTGCAAACAAGCACCTTGGAGAATTTGACCATTACCAGTGATGAGGTCAAAAGAGGTGTCTGCTGGAGCTGGAGTGGATAAAGGTGTTGGGCGCTGAACAGAACTCTCCCTCGGGATACTAAAGGAAGGTGCAGAAGCACTACGTGTCCCTTCTCTATTTGGTGTATAACAGGTCACCTGGAACAGAGAGACTTACCAGAAAGTTGGAAGCAACTAACGTGTGAGTCCCATATACAACAGAAGGTGGCTGACAGGTCAAGAGGCACTGAATTCCAGGCCAGTTTTCCTTAAACTTGTATACCATGCAAGGGTGATTGGGAAGACTCGTGGAGGGAAAAAGGCTGGCGAGAGCATCTAAGGGCAATAACGTTGTAACGCAGCCACCAATCATTGGTTCAGAGGGGGCAGGGGTAAATCGTGCCTCACAGGTTATTAATAGAATTTTATGACCAAGCAACAAAATTAGGCAGGAAAAAGAGGGGGGGCCGACTGCATTTCCTGGTTGCCAAAAAGCCTTTGACACAGTACCACCGACAAAAGGCTGTTAAAAAAGTTGGAGCAACAGGCAGGAGTAAAAGGGAGGTGCTCCAGTGGATAGGAGTCTTCAAGCAACAGGAAACAGCAGGTAAGGTGAAGGGGGGAAGACCATCAGCAGTGGCGAATAGTGCACCAGCGGTAGTCCCCACAGGGCTCAGTCTGATGGACCCCATCCTGTTCTTCTAATATAGTGAACGATCTTCCGGAGGTTATAGACTCAATTCCTCTCAATGTTTGCTCTGATGATGCAAAATTAATGAGAAAATCAAGACGGATAAATAGACAGCAGATAAGGATGACCTGGATAAATCTGAGGAATGGTCTACGAAAATGCTGTTCAAGTTCA
The DNA here is from genome assembly GCA_020271785.1 of Procambarus virginalis. Lineage (NCBI taxonomy): Eukaryota > Metazoa > Arthropoda > Malacostraca > Decapoda > Cambaridae > Procambarus > Procambarus virginalis. Next base: position 35,890 of record WNGS01158550.1, read on the forward strand.
ACTCGGGAAAGTGTAAGTGTTAAATGAGAGAGCTGAAATTGGAGAAGGGAGCAGGAGGCTGAACACAAGGTCCATTGGGAGGGAAATCCTCAAGAATCAAATAAAGAGAAAGACGGGTGGTTGATATCACCCAATCTGTCCCACAGAATCCCACATCAAAGAAATATCATCACGGCATATGCTAATCGGCCAACATAAGAAACTGCCTTTAGAAATTTGTGTAAGGAATCTTTCAGAACCCTGTATAACCACTTATGTAAGACCATCCTGGAGTATTCCGCTCCAAGCCTGGCCTACCATACCTAGTTACACAAGACAAGTTAGAGAAATTCAGCGGTATGGCCACCAGGCCGATCCCGGAAACTGAGAGATCTGAGCTAACGAGGAAAGGCTAAAGTGAGGCTGAACCTCACATCCCTGGAAAACAGAAGAGTAGGGGAGACATGATAACACTACAAAATTCTCAGGGGAATTGTACAGGGCGGACCAAGAGAAACTCTTCACCACGTGTGGGACCGAACATGGGAAACATGTGTAAACTTAGTACCCAGATGACCACAGAGACGTTAGAAAGAATTTGTTGTCAGTGTCAGAGTAGTTTAATTCTTGATTCCTAGAGTGAGGTGGTGGAGGAGGACTCCAGACACATTTTCAAGTGTAGATATGAAGAGCCCAGTAGGCTCAGGAATCTGTACACCTGTTTGATTGACAGTTGAGAGGCGGGACAAAGAGCCAAAGCTCACCCCTCAAGCACAATTTAGTGAGGTAATGAGGTGAGTAAAGTATTGGGCAGCGCCACTCACCTGTGAGTGGACATACCGCCATAGGGACGTATTGGCAAGCACCACTCGCCTGTGAGTGCACCCGACATAGTGCAGTATTTAGCAGCGCCACCATACTTGTGATGGGACATACCCGCCTATAGTGAGATAGTTTTGGGCAGCACCACTCTCCTGTGAGTGGACACACCGCCATAAGTGCCATATTGGGCAGCGCCACTCATCCATGGTGTGAGTGGACAGACCCGCCATAGTGACAGGGATGGGCAGCGACTGTCATCCTGTGAGTGGACACACCGCCATAGTGTAAGTATTGGACATCGACACCATCCTGTGAGGGGACACAAGACCGCCAATGACATTATTGGGCAGCGCCGTTCATCTTTTGAGTGGACACACTGCCAAAATGACAGTATTGGGAAGCGGGGGGGGGGGGGGGTCTCACTCATCCTTTGAGTTGGACAACACCGCCATAGTATCAGTAATTGTGGGGCAGCGCCACTCATCTGTGAGTGAACACACCGCCCATAGGGTGGCAGGTAGGGGGCAGTTCGTCACTCATCCTTGTGTTGTGACAGCACCGTGCCAAGTACAGTATGGGGCACGCGTCACTCATTCCCTGTGGGTGGACCCTCACGGCATAGTTAAATGATTTGGCACGTCACTCATCCTGTTAGTGGACACAATTACCGCCGTAAGGACAGTATTGGGCAGCGCACTTCATCCTGTGGGTGGACACACCCACATAGTGACATTATTGGGCAAGCGTCCACTCATCCATGTGGTGGTGACACACCCACCATACTGACAGGTATTGTTGGGCAGCGTCACTCTCCTGTGTTTGACCACACCACCAACGTAGACAGATTGGGCAGCGCCACTCATCCTGTGAGTGACACAGACCGCCATAGTGACAGTATTGGGCAGCGTCCACCATGTCAGCCTGTGGGTGGACACACCGCCTAGTGAAAGTATTGCGCACGGTCACTCATCCTGTGAGTGGGACACACTGCCATAGTGAAAATATTGGGCAGTACGCCACTTCACCTGTGATTGTAAACACAGCCACCATATTGACATTATTGGTGCAGCGCCACTCATCCTGTGAGTGGACATCCCAGTCCATAGTGACAGTATTGGGGCAGCACCATCTCATCCCTTGAGTGGACATACACCCATAGTGACAGTATTCGGCATCGCCACTCATCTTGTGAGTGACATACCGCCATAGTGACATATTGGGCAGCGGCCACTCATCCTGTGAGTGGACACACGCACATAGTGACATGTATGGGCAGGAGCCACTCATCCTGTGATTTGACACATCAACCGCCATAGTGACAGTATTGGGCAGCGCACTCATGGCCTGTGAGTGGAACACCGCCATAGTGACAGTATTGGGAGAAGCGCTTCCACCATCCTGTAGTGGACACACCAACATAGTGACAAGTATGGCAGCGTCACTCATTCCTGTGAGTGGACACACCACCAATATGGGGTAGTTACGTATTTGGGCAGGCTCCTCACTCATCCTGTTGGTGGACACACGGCCATTAGTGTTCAGTATTGGGCAGCGTCACTCATGCACGGGCCTGTGAGTGGACATACAGACATAGTGACAGTACTGGGCCAGCGTCACTCTCCTGTGAGTGGACACACACCGCCATAAGTGACAGTATTGGGCACGCCACTCATTCCTGTGGTGGACCCCGCTTAGGAGCAGTATTGGGCAGCGCCACCTCTCTGTGGGTGGACCCACCATCCATAGTGACAGTATTGTGGCAGCGCCACTCATCCTGTGAGTGGACACACCGCCATAGTGACATAGAATGTTCAGCGTCACTCATCCGTGAGTGGACACACCGCCATAGTGAAAGTATTGGGCGAGCGCCACTCATCCTGTGGTGGACACACCGCATATGAAAGTATGTGGGCCAGCGTCACTCATCCTTTGGATGGACCACCGCCCTACATTTCAAGTCCAGAGCGGGGCCAAATGCCTAAGCTCATACAAGTGCCCAACCGACATTAGTTTTGAGTCCACACAGTGGGGGACACCGGTGGTGGATGAGACACACGCTTGGATAGGGCATTAAGTACTGTTGCCTGGGTTCGATTCCCGGTGCGTGGCGAAAAAAGAGGCCAGTTTCTTCACCCTGATGCCCCCTGTTACCTAGCAGAAATAGGTACCTGGGACAAGAGAGAGAGTCCCATAGGCATAACAAGAGACATTGGGAGTCGCTGTACCCGATGGCCAAGAGCCGGAGCCCAAGAGTCTGATTCTCCGAAGACAGAGAAATATAGGCAAGACCCATGTTATCGCCAGATTTTCTCTTATCACCCACGCGGACCTGCACGACTCCTGCCAGGATGTGCAGCACGACCCCTGCCACACTATGGGTGGTGCCGGGCCTATATAGCACTGGGGAAGGGGTCAGGATAAGGATGTGGGATGGGACGGGGAATGGTGCCCCCCACCACTTGTGGACGGTCGGGGATTGAACGCCGACCTGCATGAAGCGAGACCGTCGTTCTACCGTCCACTCCCAAGTACTGGGCTAGACGGTAGTGGAGGAACTATGATGAAAGTGATGTTAAGTGGTGTTAATTGAAGTCGTAACGGGTTAGTGCATAGAGTGACGGGCGAGTGCACGGAGTGACGGGTGAGTGCACGGAGTGACGGGCGAGTGCACGGAGTGACGGGCGAGTGCACGGAGTGACGGCCGAGTGCACGGAGTGACGGGCGAGTGCACGGAGTGACGGCTGAGTGTACGGAGTGACGGGCGAGTGCACTGAGTGACGGGCGAGTGTACTGAGTGACGGGCGAGCGCACTGAGTGACGGGCGAGTGCACTGAGTGACGGGCGAGTGTACGGAGTGACGGGCGAGTGTACGGAGTGACGGGCGAGTGCACGGAGTGACGGGCGAGTGCACGGAGTGACGGGCGAGTGCACGGAGTGACGGGCGAGTGCACGGAGTGACGGGCGAGTGCACGGAGTGACGGGCGAGTGCACTGAGTGACGGGCGAGTGCACTGAGTGACGGGCGAGTGTACGGAGTGACGGGCGAGTGTACGAAGTGACGGGCGAGTGAACTGAGTGACGGGCGAGTGCACTGAGTGACGGGCGAGTGCACTGAGTGACGGGCGAGTGCACGGAGTGACGGGCGAGTGCACGGAGTGACGGGCGAGTGCACGGAGTGACGGGTGTGTGCACGGAGTGACGGCCGAGAGCACGGAGTGACGGGCGAGTGCACGGAGTGACGGGCGAGTGCACGGAGTGACGGCCGAGTGTACGGAGTGACGGCCGAGAGCACGGAGTGACGGGCGAGTGCACGGAGTGACGGGCGAGTGTACGGAGTGACGGCCGAGAGCACGGAGTGACGGGCGAGTGCACGGAGTGACGGCCGAGTGCACGGAGTGACGGGCGAGTGCACGGAGTGTACGGAGTGACGGCCGAGAGCACGGAGTGACGGGCGAGTGCACGGAGTGACGGGCGAGAGCACAGAGTGACGGGCGAGAGCACAGAGTGACGGGCGAGAGCACAGTGACGGGCGAGTGCACTGAGTGACGGGCGAGTGCACGGAGTGACGGGCGAGTGCATGGAGTGACGGCCGAGTGCAGAAGGAGTGACGGGCGAGTGCAGAAGGAGTGACGGGCGAGTGCAGAAGGAGTGACGGGCGAGCGCAGAAGGAGCAGCGGCCGAGCACAGAAGGAGCAGCGGCCGAGCACAGAAGGAGCAGCGGCCGAGCACAGAAGGAGCAGCGGCCGAGCACAGAAGGAGCAGCGGCCGAGCACACAGGAAGCAGTTAGCGGTGTCCCTCAGAGCTACCAGGCCTCAGGCACACACACACCCGCTAAACAGCTCGCCAGGTGTGTACACACACACCCGCTAAGCAGCTCGCCAGGTGTGTACACACACACCTGCCACCGGCGACCACTACTACGCAGTAAAGATGCACTCGACACCAGCTGCCTCTCACCGCCTGCGTCCCCTACGCCGCCTCTCTCTCGCTCTAACATCAACATCATCGACATACCGTGATCAGTGTCGCATTTAAAGTAGTCTTACCTCAACCCGTTCTCTCAGACTCAAAAATATCTTACGTTTTCTCTGCATGTGACTCGGTAGGTTAGGGGGGAGGCTCGGGTTCCTACGTTTCTTGGTTAGGTTGGAAGGTTGGATTTTGAACGGAGTGGGACATCATGAGAACAGGCCGGGCCCAAGCGTTCGAATTTGGAACACCATCTAGCCTATTGAGGTCGAGGCGCACTGGTCCGAATTTAGAACGCAAATATCCACAATGTTGACTTTCCGAAGACATTGAGTGACCTCGAAGTCCCTGAAGAATGGGACGTGGAGCATACCTGGGGAGGGTTTCTGGGAGTTCGTCTACTCCCCGAGCCTGGCCTGAGGCTAGGTTTGACTGGTGATAACTTGGTCCACCAGGCTGTTGCTTAGAGCGGCCGCAGGCCCCACATATCCACTACAGCCCGGTTGGTCCGGCACTTCTCGCAAGAACTTGTCTAAGTGCCTTTTGAGTACATCCACCTTTGTTCCGGCAATATTTCTAATGCTCGCTGGGAGGGTGTTGAACAGCCGTGGACCTCTGATGTTCAGTGTTCTGAACATTAGAACAAGGGACCCTTCTGCGAGTATCTTATCTGCTCTATTAATTACCCCCCACCTTACGCATACTCCAGGATTGGTCTTACATATGTCGTCGATGCTTTACACAAGTTTCTGAAGTGAGTGTGAGTGGTGTGAGTGAGTGAGTGAGTGAGTGAGTGAGTGAGTGAGTGAGTGAGTGAGTGAGTGAGTGAGTGAGTGAGTGAGTGAGTGAGTGAGTGTGCGTGCTGGGAGACGGGTGAATGGAGGTTATCACTACGTCTGTCCCACGCCTCACACCACCACACACCAACATTCACAAATCAACCTGTGTTTGCCCTACTGCCATATACGGGCGCCTGCCCCCTTTCTCCCCCTCCCCTCCCCTCCCCCCTCTCCCCCTCTCTCTCTCTCTCCGTATAGACACCAGAATGTAATTCAAAAGCTTGCTTCAAAGATAAAAATAAAATGAAATGCTACGCCGAGACGCCCTGCACAAGACAGCCAACAGCAGGCCAGGCTGTGGCCACAGACGGCCCCTCGACACCCCACACACATATACTAAAAAATCAAAGAAATATAAATCACAGACATGGCCAAAGGTGGTGGCCTTGGACCCACAAGGAAGCAGTAAGAGAGAGGAAGGCAGTGTTGCTCCATCTTCAAGTCCTTTCACATTTTGTTTACCTATAAACATTCCAGAGCGCAGCCATATACATGGGCGGATGATATTTCTGCCTCAAGTTACGAATAGCTTCAGTTATACCTAACTGAAGTTATGTTAGGAGCGTTAGGAACGTTATGTTATGAAATTTAAATTTTAAAAATTTTGCCCCGAGGGCGAGTTTATTGGGCAGCGCCACTCATCCTGTGAGTGGACACACCGCCATAGTGACAGTATTGGGCAGCGTCACTCATCTTGTGAGTGGACATACCGCCATAGTGACAGTATTGGGCAGCGCCACTCATCCTGTGAGTGGACACACCGCCATAGTGACAGTATTGGGCAGCGTCACTCATCCTGTGAGTGGACACACCGCCATAGTGACAGTATTGGGCAGGGTCACTCATCCTGTGGGTGGACACACCGCCATAGTGACAGTATTGGGCAGCGCCACTCATCTTGTGAGTGGACACACCGCCATAGTGACAGTATTGGGCAGCGCCACTCATCTTGTGAGTGGACACACCGCCATAGTGACAGTATTGGGCAGCGTCACTCATCCTGTGAGTGGACACACCGCCATAGTGACAGTATTGGACAGCGACACTCATCCTGTGAGTGGACACACCGCCATAGTGACAGTATTGGGCAGCGCCACTTATCTTGTGAGTGGACACACCGCCATAGTGACAGTATTGGGCAGCGCCACTCATCTTGTGAGTGGACACACCGCCATAGTGACAGTATTGGGCAGCGTCACTCATCCTGTGAGTGGACACACCGCCATAGTGACAGTATTGGGCAGCGCCACTCATCCTGTGAGTGGACACACCGCCATAGTGGCAGTATTGGGCAGCGTCACTCATCCTGTGGGTGGACACACCGCCATAGTGACAGTAATGGGCAGCGTCACTCATCCTGTGGGTGGACACACCGCCATAGTGACAGTATTGGGCAGCGTCACTCATCCTGTGAGTGGACACACCGCCATAGTGACAGTATTGGGCAGCGCCACTCATCCTGTGGGTGGACACACCACCATAGTGACAGTATTGGGCAGCGTCACTCATCCTGTGGGTGGACACACCACCATAGTGACAGTATTGGGCAGCGTCACTCATCCTGTGAGTGGACACACCACCATAGTGACAGTATTGGGCAGCGCCACTCATCCTGTGAGTGGACACACCGCCATAGTGACAGTATTGGGGCAGCGTCACTCATCCTGTGAGTGGACACACCGCCATAGTGACAGTATTGGACAGCGTCACTCATCCTGTGAGTGGACACACCACCATAGTGACAGTATTGGGCAGCGCCACTCATCCTGTGAGTGGACACACCACCATATACCCCAAGTAGCCCCTGCTCCCTCACCCCCAGGACTTCCTCCTGCCCCAAGCAGGCCTGAGGAAGACCTAAGCCCTCCATCCCCCACTCCACCTCCCCCTGAACCCCTGGAAACTACCTCACAGGAGGAGGAGCCTACCCAAGTAACATTGACCATAGAACAACTTCCTACACTTGTGGGGAGTGAGGGTGAAACTGGATACAAGAAAGTGAGCTTCAAGGTAATGTACTCAAACATTGATGGGATTACCAATAAAGCAAGTGAACTGGCTGAAAGGGTGCAAGAAGAAAACCCTGATGTAGTAGGACTAACAGAAACAAAATTGTCAGGAGTGATAACAGATGCTGTGTTTCCAAAGGACTACTATATAGTAAGGAAAGAGAGGGAAGGGAGAGGAGGTGGAGGAGTGGCCCTGCTGATAAGGAAGGACTGGAGTTTTGATGAGATGGAAATTCTGGGCTGTGACGGATTCAGAGATTACATAACAGGAACTATAACAATGGGTGGACCTAAGATAATAGTGGCAGTCATGTACAACCCTCCCCTAAATGACAGAAGACCAAGACAGGAGTTTGATAGGAACAACATGGCAACCATTAATATAATAGAGAGAGCAGCTTCAGTTGCCTGCAGGAATGGCTCCAGACTCTTAATCATGGGCGATTTCAACCATGGAAAGATAGACTGGGAGAATGGGGACCCACATGGTGGTGCAGATACGTGGAGAGCTAAACTCTTGGAAGTGGCAACAAGGAATTTTCTGAGCCAGCATGTCAAGGAACCCACAAGAGTGAGAGGCAATGATGAACCAGCTAGACTCGACTTGATATTCACCCTGAATGAGTCAGAAATAAGGGAAGTCAAAGTGGAAGCCCCCATAGGAATGAGTGACCACAGTGTACTGACCTTTGAGTACTTGGTGGAGGTAGGGATAACCTATCCAAGGATGGGAGTGGAGGGAAAAAGACTGAATTACCGAAGAGGAAAATATGAAGAGATGAGGAGCTTCCTCAGAGGAATACCATGGGAAACAGAACTTAGAGACAAGAATGTGCAGGTCATGATGGATTTTGTCACCCAGAAGTGCCAGGAAGCTGCAGACAGGTTATCCCTGTCCAAAGGAGAAAAACGAAAAACAACAGAAAAACCATGGTTCAACCAGGAATGCAGGGTAGCGAAGCAACTGAGTAAAAGAACATGGAGAAATTACAGAAATAACAGAACACCAGAGAGCAGGGGGGAGATACCAGAGGGCCAGAAATGAGTACCTCAGAGTGAGGAGAGAAGCAGAGAGACAGTTTGAAAATGACATCGCGAGTAAAGCCAAGACCCAACCAAAGCTGCTCCACAGCCACATCAGGAGGAAAACAGCAGTGAAAGAACAAGTGATGAAGCTGCGAAAAGCGGAGAACAGATACACAGAGAATGACAAGGAGGTGTGTGAAGAACTCAACAAGAGATTCCAGGAGGTCTTCACAATAGAACAAGGAGAAGCCCCTGCACTAAATGAGGAGGTGGCAAACCAAGCAACCTTGGAGGAATTTGACCTCACCAGTGATGAGGTCAAAAGGTGTCTGCTGGAGCTGGATGTGACAAAGGCTGTTGGGCCTGACAGAATCTCACCATGGATACTAAAGGAAGGTGCAGAAGCACTAAGTGTGCCACTCTCTATGGTGTATAACAGGTCACTGGAAACAGGAGACTTACCAGAAAGTTGGAAGACAGCTAACGTGGTCCCAATATACAAGAAGGGGGACAGGCAAGAGGCACTGAATTACAGGCCAGTTTCCTTAACTTGTATACCATGCAAGGTAATGGAGAAGATCGTGAGGAAAAGGCTCGTAGAGCATCTAGAGGGAAATAACTTTGTAACGCACCACCAACATGGGTTCAGGGATGGTAAATCGTGCCTCACAGGTTTAATAGAATTTTATGACCAAGCAACAAAAATTAGGCAGGAAAGAGAAGGGTGGGCCGACTGCATTTTCCTGGATTGCCAAAAAGCCTTTGACACAGTACCGCACAAAAGGCTGTTAAAAAAGTTGGAGCAACAGGCAGGAGTAAAAGGGAAGGTGCTCCAGTGGATAAGGGAGTACTTAAGCAACAGGAAACAGCGAGTAACGGTGAGGGGGGAGACATCAGAGTGGCGAGATGTCACCAGCGGAGTCCCACAGGGCTCAGTACTTGGACCCATCCTGTTTTCTAATATGTGAACGATCTTCCGGAGGGTATAGACTCATTCCTCTCAATGTTTGCTGATGATGCAAAAATTATGAGAAGAATCAAGACGGATGAAGATAGACAGAGACTACAGGATGACCTGGATAAACTGGAGGAATGGTCTAGAAAATGGCTGCTAAAGTTCAACTCGGGAAAGTGTAAGGTGATGAAATTAGGAGAGGGAGCAGGAGGCTGAACACAAGGTATCATTTGGGAGGGGAAATCCTACAAGAGTCAAATAGAGAGAAGATCGTGGGGTTGATATCACACCGAACCTGCCCAGAAGCCCACATCAAAAGAAATCCTCAGCGGCATATGCTAGACTGGCCAACATAAGAACTGCCTTTAGAAATTTGTGTAAGGAATTTCGAACCCTG
>WNGS01158551.1:9892-32409 GCA_020271785.1 Procambarus virginalis
TGAAGTTGAGTCTCTTGTCTAGGAATAGGCTATGAAACTTTCCATAATTGTTATTACTAATGTTAACATTGTTTATCTGAAGCTGAATTGCATTTGTTGATTAGTTTCCAAAAAAGATGTAGTAGGCCTTTTCTATGTTAAACATAACATTGCATTTCTAAAAATACAGTATAGCAAAAACAAACATTTCTATGCTAAACATAAACTCATTCCACACATTCTCTTGTGCCATTTACATGTACAAAACCCTGTTCTTAAATACAAATTCTGTTCTGAAACTCTTCCTTGACAGATGTAATAGAACCCATAATCACCAACCAGAAATAAATATCTTTGATATCCCCAAGAGTCAAACTTCATTTGTGTAAACACTATATGGAATTAAAGGGACCTAGTCTATGGAACTCACTCCCTAACAAAAAGCTGTCAAACATTTGCCTTATTCAAAAATAAAACCAAAAAGTACCTAATCTCATTTAAATAGTTTTCTGCCTAGTCCTTTAAACTCGCAATATATCTAATACTACCCAATTCCCAATATATATATATACCTAAATCATACAACTTTACCATTGTAATCATTGCCATCATCTTATATCATGGTTGTTATGTTGAAAATGTATTTTACGGTATTATACCTTGAAATAATCCTCAAATTATGCTTCACTGTACTTGTTGATAACCGTCAAATTTTACTTAATGTACCTACTAATCTTTGCCAAATTTTACTACAATGTACCTGTTAACATTTTATCAATTTTGCTAGAAATTACCTACTTAAAATTATCTGTTTGATTAAAGACCTGCCCAAAGCACTGTGTGCTAGTGGCTTTACAAGAATGTAAAAATATCACTGCTATGTACTTTCATGAACACAATGTACCTTCTTGTATATATAAATAAATAAATAAATATTGTATACCTATATGCAGTTAGATATATGTAGGCACTGAGTAAAAGTTAAAGTGCCTGGATTAATGTCTGCTGCCAGGGAAATCCAAACCCAAGCCATTTCATTTGTGATCTGATTCAAAGAACCATGATAGAAATTGCTAAACAATAAGGGTTCACAATTTTTGAAAGGAGTAATTTTAAATTTACTTTATAATTTGTATTAATTAATTTACATTTTATACCATTTTACTTGTAATTGATTTCCTTGAGTTTTCTCACCCAACCACTTGGGCTGGACGGTAGAGCGACGGTCTCGCTTCATGCAGATCGGCGTTCAATCCCCGACCGTCCATGTGGTTGGGGCACCATACCTTTCCCCCGTCCCATCCCAAATCCTTATCCTGACCCCTTCCCAGTGCTGTATAGTCATAATGGCTTGGCGCTTTCCCTTGATAATTCCTTCCTTCCTTAGATATCTATGATTGGCACTTAAAATTTTCTTTTATGTTTATTTACCCATTAATTTATTTTTAATTGGTACACTAATTTTTATTTTCACCTGTCACTCCTTGTGAGTCTTACCAGCATTTCACCATTAGGTGAGCATGATTCACGTTGATAACCTAGCTATCATCGGGAATCCCAAAGCAACCTTTGGTGCGTGGTTTAGGGTTCCACGTAACGTCGAAGCAGAGCTTCAGCGTACAATTAACCCTGGTCCGGCCCATAGTCGCAGACCTCATCGTGGTGGGCCGGTGAACATGGAATATCAAATAATTGTAATGGTATTCCATGGCCAACTTGCGACTATTAGTTAGCTAATTTTGTTGAACATGGCATATCACATTATTGTAATGATATTCCATGGCCAACTTATGACTATTAGTTAACTAATTTTGGTCATTGTTTCTTTAAACATAAAAATTGTTGTACTGTATGTCTGTATTTAATGTGATATTATTGTTTTGCATACATTGTTGTAAATAAGAAATGTTGAGATTGTTGTTAACTATTCTTTATATTTATTGGTATACTGCAATTTAAACGTTTGCACTTTCACTAAACATTGTCAAAGTTTGTATTATACGTAATTGTATGTTTATTTAATATTTGCAGCTGAAGTTGTTGTGTAATTAGGGTATTTAATTTGTTATTACATTCATTATTGAAATGTCAATTTTACATGTGCTTCTTTAATTAATTGCTTGTGTGTACAGTATTAAGCAAACTGCCCAAGATGTACATTTTTAAACATTGAGGGCATTTTGTTTTTTACATGAATAATTTCATATTACTTCTAGGTGAAGAGAGGCATCCAGTAAAAGTAAACATGCCTGACTAGGTGCATATCCTGCCATGGGAATCAAACCCAGGCTCTTTCGGTTTTGGACTGACTTGATAGCCGAGAACATTAATTTTTAAACATTAAGAATATTCTCGGTTTTTAGGAGTAATTTCATATTGACCTCCTTGCTGCTACGTACACGTAGTAGGCACAGTGAAAGTATACGTGCCCTATCAAGTGTCCGTCTGGCCGTGGGAATCAAACCCAGGCCATTGTGGTTGTGAACTGGCTTGGTGGCCCAGGCCGTGGTATTCAAACTCAGGCCATTTTGGTTGTAAACTGACTTGGTGGCCCAGGCCAGTTTGGTTGTGAACCGACTTGGTGGCCCAGGCCGTGGTATTCAAACTCAGGCCATTATAGTTGTGAACTGACTTGGTGGCCCAGGCTGTGGGAATGAAACCCAGGCCATTTTGGTTGTGAACTGACTTGGTGGCCCAGGCCGTGGTATTCAAACTCAGGCCATTTTGGTTGTAAACTGACTTGGTGGCCCAGGCCAGTTTGGTTGTGAACCGACTTGGTGGCCCAAGCCGTGGGATTCAAACTCAGGCCATTTTGGTTGTGAACTAACTTGGTGGCCCAGGTCGTGGGAATCAAACCCAGGCCATTTTGGTTGTGAACTGACTTGGTGGCACATGATGAAAAGTGTTACAATAATCATGAGGGCATTCTCAAGATTTTATGAAGTAATTTCCTATTTATCTATTTAGTGCGAAGTGTATACAGGCACCGAGAGAGAGAGTTATTGTGCCCGAATAAGTGTCTGTCCTGCCATGGGAGTCAAACCCAGGCTACAGTATTTGGGTTGTGAACTGACAAGATTGCCCATATCCTCAATTTGTTGAAAACTGAGGATATTCTCGGGTTCTAATGATAATTTCATATTTACCTATTTGCTGCTATGCGTCTGAAGGCACAGAATGAAAGTTAAATGTGTCTAAAGTAATGTCTATGCTGCCATGGGAATAAAACTCAGGCCATTTCGGAAGTGAACTGATTTAATGGCTCTTGATGTATCGAGGGTGTACACAGTTTTTTGGAGTGTGTACTTGCATGAATACCTATTTACTGCTACGGGTTCAGAGGAAACAAGTGTTGGTCGTGCCATGGGAATCAAACCCATGCACTGCTGCTTGTGAAACAAATTTGTATACTACAGGAACCTATATGCCAACAAGGTTTGTTTGGTGGACTGTAAATATTTAACTAGCTAACGGCATTTTGAATTCCGAAGTTTATACTGTCCTAACTTCAGAATAGTTTTGTAGTTGCTGCAGTGATTCAAACTTTGTTTTTGAATCTTGTGACATTTTGCCCACTGGTTTTAAAGTTCTGACTAGCTGGTTGGGTTGAAGCTTTTTAGCTTCATTAGTCTCTACTTGGAGCTAGTAATTTTTATTGGCCAGTGTATTGTTTTTGATTGACATGTAATGACCTAAAGAGCAAACTAGTTATTAGTTTGCTGCTTGTCTCTGACCTTACTTTAGGCTGCAAAGAGTTAAACTGAAGAAACTTTGTAGTCTCGCTTTGTTGCTCTTTGGGGCAGCTAATTTTTAGTGGTCTGCACTTTTTATTTTGTATTATTAGCCAGCAGTGCCATATAATACATCCCCATTTTCAATGAGGTATGGTTTACCCATTGTTTCCTGTTTATAAATTGAAAGGGCTTGAACACAGCACCTTCTCACTATTGGGACATCATTTTAGTGATCTCTAAAATTGTTTGCTCCCTCATATGACATGCGTCCTATATTGTGAAACGTTATCACAATATTTTAAGCTTTATGCTTATAACCTTGTCCTTGACAAGAAGCCTTTCTATACGGAGGCACATTCTTATTTTTATTTAATTATTTTTAGTTTATACCATTTTACATACATGTGATTTCCTTGGATTGTCTTGGTTATTCATGTATGGCACTTATAATTTTCTTTACCATTTATTTACTCATTAATTTATTTTAATTTTTGCATTATTTTTTTATTTTCACAACCCCCCGTCACTCCTTGTGGGTGGCCGCCGACACATATCACCTTCGGGTGAGCATGATTCACGTTGATAACCTAGCTATCATCGGGAATCCCAAAGTAACCTTCGGTGCGTGGTTTAGGGTTCCACGTAACGTCGAAGCAGAGCTTCGGCGGACGATTAACCCTGGTCCGGCCCATAGTCGCAGACCTCATCGTGGTGGGCCGGTGAACATGGAATATCAAATAATTGTAATGGTATTCCATGGCCAACTTGCGACTATTAGTTAGCTAATTTTGTCGAACATGGCATATCACATTATTGTAATGATATTCCATGGCCAGCTCATGACTATTAGTTAACTAATTTTGGTCATTGTTTCTTTAAACATAAAAATTCTTGTACTGTATGTCTGTATTTAATGTGATATTAATGTTTTGCATACATTGTTGTAAAAATGAAATGTTGAGATTGTTGTTTACTGTTCTTTATATTTATTGTTATACTGCGTTTAAAACGTTTGCACTTTTACTAAACATTGTCAAAGTTTGTATTATACGTAATTGTATGTTTATTTAATATTTGCAGCTGAAGTTGTTGTGTAATTAGGGTATTTAATTTGTTATTACATTCATTATTGAACTGTCAATTTTATATGTGCTTCTTTATTTAATTGCTTGTGTGTACAGTATTAAGCAAACTGCCCAAGATGTACATTTTTAAACATTGAGGGCATTTTGTTTTTTACATGAATAATTTCATATTACTTCTAGGTGAAGAGAGGCATCCAGTAAATGTAAACATGCCTGACTAGGTGCATATCCTGCCATGGGAATCAAACCCAGGCTCTTTCGGTTTTGGACTGACTTGATAGCCGAGAACTTTAATTTTTAAACATTAAGAATATTCTCGGTTTTTAGGAGTAATTTCATATTGACCTCCTTGCTGCTACGTACACGTAGTAGGCACAGTGAAAGTAAACGTGCCCCATCAAGTGTCCGTCTGGCCGTGGGAGTCAAACCCAGGCCATTGTGGTTGTGAACTGGCTTGGTGGCCCAGGCCGTGGTATTCAAACTCAGGCCATTATGGTTGTGAACTGACTTGGTGGCCCAGGCTGTGGGAATCAAACCCAGGCCATTTTGGTTGTGAACTGACTTGGTGGCCCAGGCCGTGGTATTCAAACTCAGGCCATTTTGGTTGTAAACTGACTTGGTGGCCCAGGCCAGTTTGGTTGTGAACCGACTTGGTGGCCCAAGCCGTGGGATTCAAACTCAGGCCATTTTGGTTGTGAACTAACTTGGTGGCCCAGGTCGTGGGAATCAAACCCAGGCCATTTTGGTTGTGAACTGACTTGGTGGCACATGATGAAAAGTGTTACAATAATCATGAGGGCATTCTCAAGATTTTATGGAGTAATTTCCTATTTATCTATTTAGTGCGAAGTGTATACAGGCACCGAGAGAGAGAGTTATTGTGCCCGAATAAGTGTCTGTCCTGCCATGGGAGTCAAACCCAGGCTACAGTATTTGGGTTGTGAACTGACAAGATTGCCCATATCCTCAATTTGTTGAAAACTGAGGATATTCTCGGGTTCTAATGAGTAATTTCATATTTACCTATTTGCTGCTATGCGTCTGAAGGCACAGAATGAAAGTTAAATGTGTCTAAAGTAATGTCTATGCTGCCATGGGAATAAAACTCAGGCCATTTCGGAAGTGAACTGATTTAATGGCTCTTGATGTATCGAGGGTGTACACAGTTTTTTGGAGTGTGTACTTGCATGAATACCTATTTACTGCTACGGGTTCAGAGGAAACAAGTGTTGGTCGTGCCATGGGAATCAAACCCATGCACTGCTGCTTGTGAAACAAATTTGTATACTACAGGAACCTATATGCCAACAAGGTTTGTTTGGTGGACTGTAAATATTTAACTAGCTAACGGCATTTTGAATTCCGAAGTTTATACTGTCCTAACTTCAGAATAGTTTTGTAGTTGCTGCAGTGATTCAAACTTTGTTTTTGAATCTTGTGACATTTTGCCCACTGGTTTTAAAGTTCTGACTAGCTGGTTGGGTTGAAGCTTTTTAGCTTCATTAGTCTCTACTTGGAGCTAGTAATTTTTATTGGCCAGTGTATTGTTTTTGATTGACATGTAATGACCTAAAGAGCAAACTAGTTATTAGTTTGCTGCTTGTCTCTGACCTTACTTTAGGCTGCAAAGAGTTAAACTGAAGAAACTTTGTAGTCTCGCTTTGTTGCTCTTTGGGGCAGCTAATTTTTAGTGGTCTGCACTTTTTATTTTGTATTATTAGCCAGCAGTGCCATATAATACATCCCCATTTTCAATGAGGTATGGTTTACCCATTGTTTCCTGTTTATAAATTGAAAGGGCTTGAACACAGCACCTTCTCACTATTGGGACATCATTTTAGTGATCTCTAAAATTGTTTGCTCCCTCATATGACATGCGTCCTATATTGTGAAACGTTATCACAATATTTTAAGCTTTATGCTTATAACCTTGTCCTTGACAAGAAGCCTTTCTATACGGAGGCACATTCTTATTTTTATTTAATTATTTTTAGTTTATACCATTTTACATACATGTGATTTCCTTGGATTGTCTTGGTTATTCATGTATGGCACTTATAATTTTCTTTACCATTTATTTACTCATTAATTTATTTTAATTTTTGCATTATTTTTTTATTTTCACAACCCCCCGTCACTCCTTGTGGGTGGCCGCCGACACATATCACCTTCGGGTGAGCATGATTCACGTTGATAACCTAGCTATCATCGGGAATCCCAAAGTAACCTTCGGTGCGTGGTTTAGGGTTCCACGTAACGTCGAAGCAGAGCTTCGGCGGACGATTAACCCTGGTCCGGCCCATAGTCGCAGACCTCATCGTGGTGGGCCGGTGAACATGGAATATCAAATAATTGTAATGGTATTCCATGGCCAACTTGCGACTATTAGTTAGCTAATTTTGTCGAACATGGCATATCACATTATTGTAATGATATTCCATGGCCAGCTCTTGACTATTAGTTAACTAATTTTGGTCATTGTTTCTTTAAACATAAAAATTCTTGTACTGTATGTCTGTATTTAATGTGATATTAATGTTTTGCATACATTGTTGTAAAAATGAAATGTTGAGATTGTTGTTTACTGTTCTTTATATTTATTGTTATACTGCATTTAAAACGTTTGCACTTTTACTAAACATTGTCAAAGTTTGTATTATACGTAATTGTATATTTATTTAATATTTGCAGCTGAAGTTGTTGTGTAATTAGGGTATTTAATTTGTTAATACATTCATTATTGAAATGTCAATTTTACATGTGCTTCTTTATTTAATTGCTTGTGTGTACAGTATTAAGCAAACTGCCCAAGATGTACATTTTTAAACATTGAGGGCATTTTGTTTTTTACATGAATAATTTCATATTACTTCTAGGTGAAGAGAGGCATCCAGTAAAAGTAAACATGCCTGACTAGGTGCATATCCTGCCATGGGAATCAAACCCAGGCTCTTTCGGTTTTGGACTGACTTGATAGCCGAGAACTTTAATTTTTAAACATTAAGAATATTCTCGGTTTTTAGGAGTAATTTCATATTGACCTCCTTGCTGCTACGTACACGTAGTAGGCACAGTGAAAGTAAACGTGCCCCATCAAGTGTCCGTCTGGCCGTGGGAGTCAAACCCAGGCCATTGTGGTTGTGAACTGGCTTGGTGGCCCAGGCCGTGGTATTCAAACTCAGGCCATTATGGTTGTGAACTGACTTGGTGGCCCAGGCTGTGGGAATCAAACCCAGGCCATTTTGGTTGTGAACTGACTTGGTGGCCCAGGCCGTGGTATTCAAACTCAGGCCATTTTGGTTGTAAACTGACTTGGTGGCCCAGGCCAGTTTGGTTGTGAACCGACTTGGTGGCCCAAGCCGTGGGATTCAAACTCAGGCCATTTTGGTTGTGAACTAACTTGGTGGCCCAGGTCGTGGGAATCAAACCCAGGCCATTTTGGTTGTGAACTGACTTGGTGGCACATGATGAAAAGTGTTACAATAATCATGAGGGCATTCTCAAGATTTTAAAGAGTAATTTCCTATTTATTATTTAGTGCGAAGTGTATACAGGCACCGAGAGAGAGAGTTATTGTGCCCGAATAAGTGTCTGTCCTGCCATGGGAGTCAAACCCAGGCTACAGTATTTGGGTTGTGAACTGACAAGATTGCCCATATCCTCAATTTGTTGAAAACTGAGGATATTCTCGGGTTCTAATGAATAATTTCATATTTACCTATTTGCTGCTATGCGTCNGAGTATAAGTACAAATGAACTTATGGTGTACCCTATACTCACAGGATGATATAGGATACACAATGAACTTCCACTCACATGTTGTAACTCACCTAGTTGTGTTTGCGGGGGTTGAGCTCTGGCTCTTAGGTCCCCTCTCTCAACTGTCAATCAACTGGTGTACAGATTCCTGAGCCTATTGGGCTCTATCATATCTACATTTGAAACTGTGTAGGAGTCAGCCTCCACCACAACCACTACTTAATGCATTTCATTTGTTAACTACCCTGACACTGAAAAAATTCTTTCTAACGTCTCTGTGGCTCATCTGGGTACTAAGTTTCCACCTGTGTCTCCTTGTTCGAGTTCCACCCGTGCTAAAGAGTTTGTCTTTGTCCACCCTGTCAATTACCCTGAGAATTTTGTAGGTGGTTATCATGTCTCCCCTTACTCTTCTGTTTTCCAGGTTGTGAGGTTCAGCTCCCTTAGCCTTTCCTCGTAGCTCATTCCTCTCAGTTCCGGGACCAGTCTGGTGGCATACCTCTGAATCTTCTCTAACTTCGTCTTGTGTTTAACTAGGTATGGACTCCAGGCTGGAGCTGCATACTCCAGGATTGGTCTTACATAAGTGGTGTACAGGGTCCTGAACGATTCCTTACACAAGTTTCTAAAGGCAGTTCTTATATTGGCCAGTCTAGCATATGCCGCTGATGATATCCTTTTGATGCGGGCCTCTGGGGACAGGTTCGGTGTGATATCGACCTCCAGATCTTTCTCTCTATTTAACTCTTGCAGGATTTCACCTCCCAGATGGTACCTAGTGTTCAGCCTTCTGCTCCCTTCGCCTAATTTCATTACTTTACACTTTCCTGAGTTGAACTTTAGCGGCCATTTTCTAGACCATTCCTCCAGTTTGTCCTGTAGTCTCTGTCTATCTTTATCTGTTTTGATTCTTCTCATAATTTTTGCATCACCAGCAAACATTGAGAGGAATGAGTCTATACCCTCTGGAAGGTCGTTTACATATACTAGAAACAGGATGGGTCCAAGTACAGAGCCCTGTGGAACCCCGCTGGTGACATCTCGCTACTCTGATGCCTTCCCCTTCACTGTTACTCGCTGTTTCTTATTACTTAGATACTATCCCTTATCCACTGGAGCACCTTACCTTTTACTCCTGCCTGTTGCTCCAACTTTTGTAACAGCCTTTTGTGAGGTACTGTGTCAAAGGCTTTCTGACAGTCCAAGAAAATGCAGTCTGCCCAACCTTCTCTTCCCTGCCTAATTTGTGTTGCATAGTCATAGAATTCTATTAGGCCTGTGAGGCACGATTTACTATCTCTGAACCCATGCTGGTGGAGAGTTACAAAGCTGTTTCCCTCCACATGCTCTACGAGCCTTTTCCTCGCAATCTTCTCCATCACCTTCCATGGTATACAAGTTAGGAAAACTGGCCTGTAGTTCAGTGCCTCTTGCCTGTCACCCTTTTTGTAAATTGGGACTACATTAGCTGTCTTCCAGCTTTCCGGAAGGTCTCCCGTTTCCAGTGACATGATGGGTATGAGTTGCACATGAAACTATCGCGCAGAGGATGAGTATGGAGAGCAAAGTAAACAAAGATTCACACGATGAGAAAGGGTTGCACAATGTCCTATGACTCACAGGATGAGTATGAGGTGCACAATAAACTACAGGTCACAGGATAAGTATGGGCTGCACAATAATTTACTGGTCACAGGATGGGTATGGGGTGCACAAACAACTGGTAACAGGATGAGTATGGGTTGCACAATAAATTACAGGTCACAGGATGAGTATGGGTTGCACAATAAATTACAGGTCACAGGATGAGTATGGGTTGCACAATAAATTACAGGTCACAGGATGAGTATGGTTGCACAAACTACTGGCAACAGGATGAGTATGGGTTCACGTAATGCGACTGTTCACCAAGCAGTAAGTAGGTACTCAGGAATTAGTCAGCTTGTTGTGGGGGTTGCATCCTGGGCGGGGTCAGTAATTCGACCTTAGGGATGACCTTGATAAAAGTCTATCGTGTATGAATATACTGTGGCTTCCTGTCCCCAACACAATGAATTGTTATAGTTATAATATTATGATTTACAATTAAGTTCTTAAGAGCGATCCTGTGTCATAATTAACATACGTCTATCTTTACCTCAACATTTTATAAGTTAATTTCTGTCTGTATATGATGATGATCATATACAATTAAGGTAGCATTGCAACTTTATAGGAAATTGTTAAATCCAAAATATATCATGGTTCTTATACTTGAGATATTGTTGCAATAAACGTTTGAAAACAAAGTTTATATCTGTATTTAAAATATAAAACATTTTGCGTTTATCAACGCATCTCTCCGAATTACAATTTTTTCTGAATTGTGAAGCCTGTATTGCCCGCCTGGCAGGACACTGATGCATTGGAAGTTTTCATGTGTCCGGACACCGGCGATGGTGTGGTATTGGCTATATATTTAACCATATCTTGGGTTTCATTTAAGATATATTTTCCTTGAAATGTAGTCACATTATCGTCTACATTTGTGTTTATGCTGACATATAGACCTTTAATGTTACTTTGCATATATGCAAATGAATTACACAATTGATTCACTTGTTTGCAGGCCTTCACACTCCCTTAGATAGCCATCTCGTAACTATAAAAGGCATATATCTTCACTTTCACTTCAGTTATATTTATGCTAAAGTATTAACTTACAGCTTATATTTCTGTCTTTGTTATGACAGAAAACTTCATTTATTACAGTATCTAGATTAAATTAACATTGATTTTTGAAAGATCATAGATCCCATCGATAGGGAGAGCGTCGGCCAAGAAACCTTGTTTAAAATATGAATATCTTTCCTGTCTAATAAGATATAATCTCTGTGATGGATTCACAAGAATTATTTGATCTCTGCCTTTCTGATAACTTATAAAAAAATAAGTTTTATTTGTGAATCTCTATTAATTAAATAATATATCAGAGAACGTGTTGGGTTCGGTGTTCTGTGAACGAAAACGACATGGGTAGTTTAAGTAGCGAACGCATACAAACGAATAACGATAGTATCTATGTAACAAAATCATTGTCCTGTGGAGTTGATTTAACTTTCAGACACAATTTTTAAAAATAAATATTAAATGTTTTGTGGCTGTTTATGAAAGATATAATTACAAATACCCATTCTACTTGTTATTATCATTAATTAAATTTGAGACAATTTGAGCAAAGAAGTGCGACGACTGGATCACTGTGTACAGGAGGCTCATATGGCAGCAAACACTCTCCAGGCGACCATATATCTTGGATAAGTCGCTCCACAATTTTGTCGCTTGGACCGTCGACTTCCTACGGCGTCACCTGCTGCATATTTACTTCGAATTTCGATATGAAATTACATTATTTCAGAGTGAAAATAGGTTTGATCATGTTCTACGTGCAGCACCAACATTACAGTAAGTAAATATACCTTATATCTTCATTACTTACGTAATGCTAGGAGGATTTGGGTACATTTGGGTAGATTTGGGTAGATTTGGGTAATTCTACGGACCGAATTGAAAAGCTGTCCAACTTTTGCGCCATACAGAAAGAAAACTAAAAACTACCTAATCTCATCTGCATAGTTTTTTTACCTTGTTGCTTTAAAATTGCACTGTATCTATTGCTAACCAATCTCCCTATCTATATGTACCCAATCCGAACATCTTTACCATTGTGATCATTGCTGTCTTCTTATATGTGCTATCAATCTGCTGTACGGTGTCTGTTAATCTTGTTTAAATTACCAATCAAGTTGTCAATGTAATCAACCAGAGCTTTAATATACCAATGTGCTTTAATATACTTACTATTCTCTCATCTCATTTTTTCTTGCAATGTATCTGTTATCATTGTATGTATCAAGCTTGATATGTATCAAGAGTTGTGACAGTTGAGGATTGCAGGATCCTCAAAGAGGACCTGAACAGGTTGCAGAGATGGTCAGAGAACTGGCTACTGGAATTCAACACGAGCAAATGTAAAGTTATGGAAATGGGACTAGGAGATAGGAGACCAAAAGGACAGTACACAATAATGGGGAACAGCCTACCTGTGACGACGCGAGAAAGAGACCTGGGCGTGGACGTAACACCTAATCTATCTCCTGAGGCACATATAAATAGGATAACGACAGCAGTGTACTCTACACTGGCAAAAGTTCGAACATCATTCAGAAACCTAAGTGAAGAGGCATTTAGGGCGCTTTACACTGCCTACGTGAGGCCAGTCGTAGAGTATGCCGCCTCATCATGGAATCCCCATCTGAAGAAGCATATAAAGAAACTGGAAAAGGTTCAGAGGTTTACAACGAGACTCGTCCCAGAGCTACGAGGGATGGAGTATGAGGAGCGCCTGAGGGAACTGTGCCTTACAACACTAGAAAGAAGAGAGAGAGGGGGGGACATGATAGGAACGTATATAATACTCAGAGGGATTGACAGAGTGGACAGACGAAATGTTCATTTCCAGAGTCATTGCTGTAAAGAACTGATGCTCGAAAGGCAGGATCCAAGAGTCAATGCTCGATCTTGCAGACACAACTAGGTGAGTACACTCACATACACCACCCCATGGGGCTGGTGGCTGTGTGGATAGCACGCTGGACACGTAATCCCGTGGTTCGATTTTCGGCGCCGGCGAGAAGCAAAAATGGGCAGAGTTTCTTTCACCCTGATGCCCCTGTTACCTAGCAGTAAATAAGTACCTGGGAGTTAGACAGCTGCTACGGGTGCTTTCTGGGGGAAGGGGGAATAGTAGTTAGTAACTGTTAATTGATTGATAGTTAAGAGGCAAGCCAAAAGTGCAGAGCTCAACTCCCGCAAGTACAACTACTGTATAGGTGAATACAGACACAGACATTCATTAAGGCAAATGGGGGACCTTCGACAAGCCACCAGCTACCTGTCCTCATTGAGGCCACTAGGGTTGGTGGCCCTCAGGTAAATCAGGTATGTACAATTGTACATGTAATCAATTGCGGGAACAGGAGTTACACAAACTAATGAAGCCACTATTATGCAAAGCATTTCAGACAAAACTTAAATTAATTTAGAAAAAAATTAATTATAAGGTGTTTAGAGGTAAATGCTTAATACTAAAAGTAAGGATGAGGTAAGAATAGGATGAATGTGAGAATAAGGTAAGAATAGGATGAATGTAAAAATCAGGCAAGATTAGGTTAAATGAAAGAGTAAGAGGAAAGGTAAGAATAAAAAAAGGGGGGGGGGGTAGGAATAAGCAACAGGGCAAAGCTTCAGTCAGATCACATTTGTTAAGAAGTTTAGAGCATTTATATACTGTTAAAGGGAGAGTCAACAGCAACAAAGCCAGGACTGGTTCATGTTGGGTAGGTTGTGTATCAAGAGCCAATTCAACAAGATAGTGTTTGTGAAGAGTAGAGGCAGGAAAGATTTTAGAAGACCAATCTGTAGAATGATTAGTCTCTAATGTGGCTAATCACGTTAATTGAGATTGACTAATCATACCATAATTGAGGTAAGGATAGATGAGAGAGTAATAGTGTGTCACCAGGGCAGGGCGAGGTACATAATATCTGATCTTAGAAAGAATGCCAACAGTTTTAGAAACTTTTTATGATATATTTAGAATGTGTCCCTGGAAATTCAGCTTGTTATCGATGAGAAGATATCTTTTGATTCATGCTATACTGAGTTGACATTAAACCTTATACCATATGCAGTAAAATTTGAGTACACTGAATGTCACAAAATTTCTTAAATATCCAATAACAGCAAATTTTTAATCTTACCCTTACATTTCTCCCTGAGATACACAATGTTCCTCCAGTAACCTTACAAACTCCTCCCAAAGATGCACAATATTCCTCAGGTAATCCTACACAATGGCTCTCTTTGTTGATTCCAGAAAGTGGCTGATGGAGGAGGTGATAGATGTGCTGTTCTTCATCAGGATCTTCTACATGAGGAAGGTGACACTAGTGACATTCTTGGACCTGGCCTCAGCTCTGAGGGTGCATTTCTGGTCCAAACTGGTGTCCTGGGACCTGGCAGAGAATATGGTTGCAAATGAGCAGGTGGGTTACACACTGGCATCAGTTACCTTCCTGAGTCTGTAGACCCATGGAGACAGCAAACAGTGAATGGGGTCATTTGTATTGATGTAACTTGTGTATTTAATTATATAAATGTCTTCTGAATTGTTATAAACTCATCTTTATTTTGAAACATATATACAGTATACAGTACTGTACTTGTGAAAATATGCAAGAGTGGAAGGGTATCACAATGAGATGCTCCTTTACAGCACTTTTCTGCTCAGCTCAGTCTGTTCAAAACAGAGTGGTTCCAAGTTTGATACCTACACAACTCAAGGTATTTGGTTATGTTTCCTTACACCTGATGCTTCTGTTTATCTTTGGCTAGCAATAAATGACTAGTTATGATGCAATAATTATATAAGTAGAGTAAAGATTTATGTTTAACTGTCATATTGTTTATTTACTTTGACCATGTAGCTGAGAGCAGAGAGATGGACGACTTGGCAGATGCAGTATTGTGAGTGAGTGTATTGTAGTGATACCTTTTGTTTAACCTCAGTGGGGCCTGATTTCAGTCTGATCAGATAAAAGAATTTTATCTGTGGGACTTGAGTGTGCCTAGTACGCTTTTATATGATGGTTAGTCTGCTGTAAAGATGCAGAATCGTTTAAAGCATATCATTGTCTGCTTCTAAGTGCAAGTGGCTGTCCCCCAAGCATAATAGTAGGTATGACTTGCTCTCACTATGACCATCATGTATTGACTAATGTTGTACTGTACTACTCTGTACCAAAATAAACTGAGTTATTAATTTAAGTTAACTGTACAATAAAGTGTGCATGAGTTTTGTTTGTGGAATTTAGGCAGATGTGTTGAATAAACAACATTCAGATACTTATTATTGGAGAAAATATGATTTTTGATGAGGTGTTTGTTGTTTATGCAGTAGCTCATACCCTAATAGACTTGATTATTCCTTTACAGTTGTGACAGGTGCCTCTGATGGCATATGCAAAGGATATGGTGTTGCCCTTGCCAAGAAGGGTATGAATGTTGTATTGCTCTCCGCACTCAAGAGAAGTTTGAAAACGTTGCTCAAAAGATATGTATGTTTCAAGTGCTTTCACTTGGTGAAAATAGTTAATTCTATTTTACCATTAATTCTCTTCTATGGTAAATTCTTTAACATATATAATTTTGTTGTTGTATGCTATTTAAAAATAACTGGTTAAATTGGTCATCTATATATACAATAGATATAAATTAAACTTAATCTTAAATTTTAGTTACTTCCCCTTCAATGAAAAAGTATAAGAGTTAGAACCTAAGAAGCCATACATTCTGCCTAGATATACGAAAGGATTCACATGGATTGCGGCACTAGCTGGTTCTTTCACAAATCTGTATTGAACCTTCATTTAATGGATTCTAATCCTTGTGTACTGTCTAAGCTCAACAATTCAGATTATATGGGAATGACCCCCAATACGAATCATATGGAGATTTGAATTATCTAATTTCTTATAATCCTTGTAAAAAAGTATATATATTTTTTGTATTACGACTGACTTGATTCATACTGGTATTTCCACATACAATAAGCAAATTTACATTGTTAGGGACAAATCTTCATAGAAATATAAAAAACAGAATGACAATAATAGAATTTTCAACTTTTTTTTAAATAATAATCAGGAATTGTTTATTATAAAAATGTTATTATTTTTTCTGTGGGGAACTCGTTCAGCTCCCTGGAGCTATTGGGCTAAAATGTGAATCATTAGACTGGGGCATTAGTCTATGGAGTTTTAGTCCACCAGGAACTACGAGCCAGAACCTGGCCCCCTCAGAGACGGGCAGGAAGCAATGGCCCTGGAAAACCCCCCTTTGGTTGAGGGTTTTCCTTATCTGCCATCGACTGGGGTTAGGCACCCAGAAAGGTAGGCATAACAAAACAGACCCCACATGGTAAGAAAATTGCAACCGAAAACCGAATAGAGAAGCAGAATTACCTCCAATCCCAAAGGAACAAGAAAACGTCACACTCCATCACTGCGTTGCTGGTCCACTCAACCTCCCCTCCCACTTCTCCCCTGGAGGGTGAGGGGGAAGTCCCGGATCCCCTGCGCCAGCAACTCAGCCACTCTAGTTCACCAGCTAATGCAAACTGGGACAGACGTCTTCTCTGAGCTCACTTTCGAAGCAGTGTTTGCCCTCGTGGTGTCCTCTGCGGTGTCGTGTGTGGTGGCCAGGTGTCCTCAAGAGTTCTGGGGCTGCATGCGCTTAGGGGCATCCTTCTCTGAACACCCTGCGAGTACTACCCTTTGTTGTTAAGGTTCTCTTTCCCTGGTGCGTTCGGCAACAAATTCCGTAGGGGTGTTTGCTGCTCGGCATTTACCCTCCCCTTGGGGCCAGCTGGGGTTTCGTGGCCCATGTTTGACTTTGGGTAAGGATTGGTATTGTGCTGGTTGGGGTGTCAAGGTGTTGTGCAGCCTGCTTACCTATGTAGCGGCCGGTTCCTGTTTCCTCTGGGGACATTGTATTTTTGCAGGGTTTTGCTTTTGTTTTCCTTGCCTAGTGGGGGTCTGCCTGGTGTGGCTATAGTTCATCTTATAATATATTGGTGGCTCTCTGCTAAACCCTCCATGATTATACACATTGCAGGGGTTTCAGAGTTTTGATCTTCTACCTTGTTAGCTTTGGGTCTTTATCGGTTAGCAACACCTTGCTCGGGCTTCTCGTAACAGTCAGCCTATGGGCCCTGGAAAAACCCTATCAGGGCTCGGTGGACCTATGTATGCGTCTTCAGAGTTCCAGCCCACTTCATGCGGGTTTGAAGGTTGTGTGCCCGTGTCTCAGGGTGACAGTGTTTGCCTCTGTCATGCTGCCTGTTGGGTCAAAGACACCTTTGACCCAGAATCTTGCGACTCGTTTTCTGTTATTTATTTATTTATGCATATACAAGAAGGTACATTGGGAATGTGTGGATACATAAAATGGTAATTACAGTCTTGTAAAGCCACTAGTACGCGCAGCGTTTCGGGCAGGTCCTTAATCTAAGAAAATTTTAAGTAGGTAAATACTTGCAAAATTTATAAAAAAATGATAACAGATACATGGCAAGAAAAAAAATTTGAGAAAATTGTAGGTACAGTGTATTAAAGCACATAGGCAGCTAAGATTGATTGCAATGACAGCTTGAATGGTAGTTGACAAAAATTGGTAGGCACAAAACAGCATATGGCTAGCACATAAAAGAAGACAGCAATGAACACAATGATAAGGTTGGTAGGGTTAAATACATAAAAATTAGGAGATTAGGAGATTGGGTAACACTAGGTACAGAGCAAATTTAAAGCTCAGTGTAGGAAACTAAGAAAATGAAATCAGGTACTTTTTGGTTTTGTTTTTAAATAAGGCAAAACTTTTACAGTTTTTCAATTCACTAGGGAGTGAGTTCCATAGACTAGGTCCCTTAATTTGCATAGAGTGTTTACACAGATTAAGTTTGACCCTGGGGATATCAAAGAGATATTTATTTCTGGTGTGGTGATAATGGGTCCTATTACATCCATCCAGGGAGAGTTTCAGAGCATGGTTTGCATTTAAAAACAGGGTTTTGTAAATGTAGTTGACACAAGAGAATGTGTGGAGGGAGTTAATATTTAGCAAGTTTAGAGATTTAAACAAGGGAGCTGAATGTTGTCTAAAAGCTGAGTTAGTTATTATTCTGATAGCAGATTTTTGCTGCGTGATGATGGGCTTAAGGTGGTTTGCAGTGGTAGACCCCCATGCACAGATACCATAATTAAGATAGGGGTAGATTAGTGCATAATATAGTGAGAGGAGAGCGGAGTTAGTTTCATCAGCATTATATATTTGATAATATAAATTATATGAAAAAATGTATGTTCTTAATTTATGTTTAAATGGTTCTACACTGCTTGTATCTGCACTCAATTTTTCACCAACAATTTTTCATCTTCACAGTATTGTGCCTCACTTTGAACCTTGCAACCCACCCTTCACTTGCTTGGAAATCGTAGATTTCAAGGCTTGTTGCAAACCTGCTTGCAGCATTTCTTATTTCTGGACTGGGAATTGTCACACCAGCTGTGCGGTGCTGAGCAAACCACTTGTACACAGCCTCATCCAACTATACATGCTTTGAAGGCTTCAAAGTTCTTCTACTGCACCCTCTGCTACTTCTTGCACCTTTACTCTCACTGGTTGAAATGTATTTCAAGTATTGCTCTTTTTGTTTCCTTATATCAGAAACAGAACTAGTGCTTATATTAAAGTCCTTGGCAACCCTCAAAGTCGACCGGCTACTTTCACAAAGTTGTATAACGCGTAACTTGTCTTTAATTGTTAGGGTAACCTTCTTCCTCTTAACACCTCCCGAATGATTGATGCTGCTACCAGACATAATCTTGGCCAAAAATGTTCACAGTTACTATGAAAACAAAAAAGTTATTTAAAAAATTATTTCACTAATGGCGTGGCACTGTGGTATAATGCAAGGGTCGGCTGCACATGGGCTGTTTGGCTTGACCAGGCCTGGACGGGGTCCATTGGGATAGGCAGGCACGTTATGTAGGCCGCCAGGCAGAAAAAAACTCCCAATATTTTTGGAGCAAACTTCAGCGTGTGCAAATTGTTTTTAGGAAACTAGTATATTTGTTATAATACAGAATTATATAATACTATTTCTTTTGTTTTTGACTGTGATGAATTGTTCTAAAATTATTGGTAATTACTCTATTGTATAGGCCCCTCTGCATGCCCCTTATTCCCCAAGCAGTCCCTCCCAACGCTCCCCTCTTTCCTGACACCACCCACCCACCCCACCCCCTCCCATACCATGCGCCTTGAGCCACAGCCATACGGGATTAATACGGAACGGCCCGATGCCTGTCTTAACGTTCTGGAATAATCTCCACTTGTCCTACTTACTGTCCGGATTGGGTAACATCGGTAACAAGTTAACCAGCTCAAATTTCAACTCTAACAGTATATGCTGATCCGGCCAAATATCCGTTAGTACGGCTTCTATGGACATTTTGGCCTGATAGGGAGATAACTTTATCCGGCCACGACTTTGGCCTGATTAGGGCATTTTCTGGATTGGCGGATCCTAGATCAGGGAGCTTCTACAGCATTATACTGATAATAATATAATATATAATAACAAAATACTGGAGCTAAAAGATGTAATACAGCTTAGGATGCCATAGTGTCGCACTTACAGACATGAAACTTAAAGATGTTGTGTCCATCATACACTCACTAAAAACCAAGGCAGGGAACACCAGTGAAATTCTGTCCATTGTATACAAGAGCGCCTCCCATGCCCTTGCGCCACCCATAGCTCTACTGTTCAACAAATCCATAGAGTGTCATACCTTCCCTGATATCCTTAAAAAAGCAAGAGTAACGCCAGTCCATAAAGGAGGCAATCCGGCGGACATAAATAATTATAGACCAATATCAAACCTACCCATTCTATCAAAAATATTTGAAAAAAATTATCTACAAACAACTCTATTCTTACCTCGTAAAATTCGACATACTCAGCCCCTGCTAGTTTGGCTTCTGGTCACAAAAGAGCACCAATGATGCAATCATTAGTCTCCTTGACGTAATCTACTCAGCCCTCTACAAAAATGAGTTTCCGATTGGACTCTTCATTGACCTAAGAAAAGCCTTTGATACTGTTAATCACAACTACCTCTTACTTAAACATTGCTGAATTGGATCGGATACGAATGGAACGTTGTGTGAAAATTTCAAAGCAATCGGTGAAGAACTTTCGGAGATTAGCGATTTTGAACAAACGAACATTTACATTTTTATTTATATAGATTATAAAACACATCTTTGTGCATATTTAAACACAAAATGATGTATAAATAATTTTAATGTAATATAAATACTGTACTGTGATAAAAGTTAGTTTCTAGAGGGGTTTGATAAAAACAATCATAGGATACCTTGGTGCTACATAGCCTTCCCAGTTTGGTGCCTTCTTTTGATAATTACTTACTTACTTCAAAGGATACCCGATTAACCAGGTTGTGACTCACATGCCAGGCTATGAGCAACCACATCGAACAGCCTGGTTGACCATATCGCCAACCAGATGGCCTGGTTACAGACCTGCTAGCGGGGAGGTTGATCCTCGGAGTCATCAACAGGTATACAGGCTGAACGCCTGTATTCCATGGTGTACAATCCCCCCATGGTGTAGTGGTAAGACACTCGCCTGGCATCTTGCGAGAACTTTGTCCTGGGTTTGTATCCTGGCCAGGGAGGATTGACTGGGCGTCAATCCTTAACAAACAGGCCTCTGTGTACCCAACAGTAAAATGTGTGCCTGGTTGTTAAACAATTTGGCAGGTTGTATTCTGGGTAACACAAGAGTAAGGACTTGCCTATGTGTGCTATATGTGCTAGTGGATGTACAAGAATGTAAGAAGTTGGATAGTTTTTCAATTTATTAGGGAGCGAGTTCCATAGACTAGGTCCCTTTATTTGCATAGAGTGTTTATACAGATTAAGTTTGACTCTGGGGGTATCAAAAAGATATTTATTTCTGGTGTGGTGATTATGAGTCCTATCTGTCTAGGGAGAGTTTCAGAGCAGGATTTGCATTTAAGAACAGGGTTTTGTAAATGTAATTGACACAAGAGAATATGTGAAGTGAGTTATGTTTAGCATGTTTAGGGATTTAAACAAGGAGGCTGAGTGTTGTCTGAAAGCAGAATTTGTTATTATTCTGATAGCAGATTTTTGTTGGGTGATGATGGACTTGAGGTGGTTTGCAGTGGTTGAACCCCATGCACAGATACCATAATTAAGATAGGGATAGATTAGTGCATAATATAGTGAGATGAGATCAGAGTTAGGTACATAATATCTTATTTTGGAGAGTATACCAATTGTTTTAGAGACTTTCTTAGTTATGTGTTGTATGTGGGTGCTGAAGTTGAGTCTCTTGTCTAGGAATAGGCTATGAAACTTTCCATAATTGTTATTACTAATGTTAACATTGTTTATCTGAAGCTGAATTGCATTTGTTGATTAGTTTCCAAAAAAGATGTAGTAGGCCTTTTCTATGTTAAACATAACATTGCATTTCTAAAAATACAGTATAGCAAAAACAAACATTTCTATGCTAAACATAAACTCATTCCACACATTCTCTTGTGCCATTTACATGTACAAAACCCTGTTCTTAAATACAAATTCTGTTCTGAAACTCTTCCTTGACAGATGTAATAGAACCCATAATCACCAAACCAGAAATAAATATCTTTGATATCCCCAAGAGTCAAACTTCATTTGTGTAAACACTATATGGAATTAAAGGGACCTAGTCTATGGAACTCACTCCCTAACAAAAAGCTGTCAAACATTTGCCTTATTCAAAAATAAAACCAAAAAGTACCTAATCTCATTTAAATAGTTTTCTGCCTAGTCCTTTAAACTCGCAATATATCTAATACTACCCAATTCCCCAATATATATACAGTGGTACCTCGGAATGCGAGTGTCCCTGTATGCGAGTTTTTCGGAAGACGAGCAGGATTTCCTCGAAAATTATGTCTCGGAACGCGAGGGTTACCTCGGGACGCGAGTTGTTGATACGCGTACAGGCCGACCTAGCGCGTGGTCGATCGGCGATCGTCGCCCCTCCGCCCCTCAGTTTACCATTGTCTCGTGCCCAGTGACTATCCCACATCAATTCTTCACCTGGATTTTCAGTGTTTTGTTGGATTTTTGGTCATTTGACTATACAGTTTGTTATTATATATCTCACCATGGGTCTCAAGAAAGCCATTGATAAGGTTCAACCTATGAAAATAGCTGTGAGTAGAGGCAGTAGAGGATGTCCTTCCTTGATTAA